>VZRW01010838.1:523044-560830 GCA_013398125.1 Aegotheles bennettii
GCCGCCCCTGGGGCCAAGGACGGGGGGAGCGGGGCACGGCGGGGCTGCCGCGGCCAAGGGCCGTGTCTCGGGCCGCGGGACGGAACAGGGACGGGAAGAGCCGCTCCGGCCGCTGCGGGGCCCTGTGCGGGGGGGAAATACCGGAGGGGGGGCGGGACACGGGCGGGTCCGGAGCACCGCAGACGCCTTTGGGGCCCCGCCAGCGCTCACCCCCTGCCCTCCCGCCAGAGGGCCGCGTCCCGCCCTGCTGCCCCCCGCCCGGTGCTGTCCCGGCTCGGTGGATGGGTTTGGGGAGGTGACTCCATCCCCCCCGCAATTCATTTATCCCAGCCGGTTCCAGTACCCAACTCCCGAACCAGGAGTGCCCTTGGTTTCATTTTCCTGCGCTTGTACCAAGCCCGAGGGAGGACAAAACCTCCCGGCAGCACCCAGCGCCCAGGAGAAGCCCGGCAGCAGCTGCAAAGCACAGAAGGGAGCATCCCCTAACACCTCCTGCCTGGCCCGGGAGGAGATCGGCCCCGTGCTGTGCCTGGGGACTCCGATCCGAGTGAAAACCAGAGGCACTGGGAGGAGGAAGGACAAGCTGGAAGAGTGTGGAGAAGCCAGGCAGTTGTGTCCGGCTGCTGCCCGTGGCCGGGTGTATGGACAGGACATCACACAGAACCAGGTGTTGGTTGGGTTGTAGCCACCTGGCACAGCACCACTGGCCCAGGCTGGAGCCCTGACCGTGCCTTGGGAAGTGGGAACCTGCCTGGCCGAGTTCCCACAGCGGGAGGGGAGGCAGCGCCTCGGGGTGTTCCCAGCCCAGGGCTGGGCTGTGTTTTTTTCCCAGACTCAAGCACCAGCGGTGTTTAATGTGTAACCCTCTCCTCACAGAACTGGGAATGCACAGACACTCGTTGGGTTTGAGAATCATGAGGCTATTAAGTGGTTTTTTTTTTTCCCTAAGCAGAGCTAAGAAATGAAAATGGAGCCCGTGAAAAACCCCAGGTTCTGCACCCTGTGCTGTCCCTTCAGTGAGCAGTTTCATTTAATAAACCCCATTCTGGCCAGTTGTGCCTCAGGACTTCTCCTGCTGGCATGGCTCAGTCAGGCAGTCGTGCTGGTGTGGTTCACCACAGTGCTCCTTCCTGCTCACCTCGCTGCTCCAGTGCCAGCCCTGTGCCAACGAGGATCCATCCTCACCAGAGGAGACCTCACCTCCAGGCTAGGTTGGATGAAGATAAAAAGGGCCAAATACAAAAGCTCGAGCAGGAGATGTGCTGTGCTTGTGAGGAAACATGGAAACACTTGGATAAGGTGGTGACATTTCATAAGTCACAGAATCCCAGACTGGTTTGGGTTGGAGGGACCTTAAAGCTCATCCAGTGCCACCCCTGCCATGGGCAGGGACACCTCCCACCACACCAGGGTGCTCCAAGCCCCAGCCAACCTGGCCTTCAACACTGCCAGGGAGGGGCAGCCACAGCTTCTCTGGGCACCCTGGGCCAGGCTCTCACCACCCTCACAGCACAGAATTTCTTCCTCACATCCAGTCTAAATCTGCCTTCATTTAGTTGGAACCCGTTCCCCTTCATTCCATCACTCCCTGCCCTTTGCACCAGTCCCTCTCCAGCTTTCCTGGAGCCCCTTCAGGCACTGGAAGGTCCTCTAAGGTCTCCCTGGTGCCTTCTCTTCTCCAGGCTGACCACCCCCAACTCTCTCAGCCTGGCCCCAGAGCAGAGCTGCTCCAGCCCTTGAAGCATCTTTGTGGCCTCCTCTGGACTCGCTCCAACAGCTCCGTGTCCTTCTGATGTTGGGGACCCCAGAACTGGACACTACTCCCGGTGGGGTCTCACGAGAGCACCCAGCTAATCCAGCCTTTCACAAGGTGCAGCTGTTTCAGCCTTTAGGGTCTGTGTCCTGCTGTGGACCACAGCTGGTGGCCACCCTCTAACCACCACCACCACCGCAGAGGCACTGAGCACCTGCGGGCTTTGGCTGCTGGAGCGAGTGTCGGGTGGGATCACAGCAATGGTGACAACGAGGAGCTTCAGGTGACCCAGGGCGGGCTGCAGGCTGACACTGCAGGGACAGAGTGCATTTGTAGGCATTGGAAATTGGAACCAAAACCATCCGAAGCAGCAACGTGGTGTAACAACACAGCACGAGCGACCCCGCGCTCGCGATGGAAATGGACTCCACAGCTTCCTGCTAAGCATTCTTTTCTGTTCCCTGTTTAAATCTGTGCCAAATGGTTAAGAAATTGAGTATGGGCAAATGGAAATGGTGCCAAGTCCTTTCTCACTGACAACACACCTGCCTCACAGGACATTTATGTCAGCAGAAAGTATTTTATTCATTCAAAAACGCTCAAAAGAATACTTATCCCGAGGTCTGAACTCCTTCCATAGCATTTAAAAACATAAACCAAGAGCAGCAGGTCTCCCTCCCACAGACCAGCTGGGGGTGAAACTTCGATGTGCCTCAAAGCTGCCCCATTTGCATTCTTCTGGACAAACTGAACACCAAACGTGGCATGGCCTCAGTGCCCCTAACTGGGACTGTAGAGCCCAAACTGGTGCTAACATCAGCTCGGGCTGGGCAAGCACCTGCTGACCCTTACCCAGACACGCTCTGTTTCCACCTGAAAAACCCTCTGGGGGCTGAGTCCTTCCCACCACCACCTCCAACCAAGGACTCGGGGTGAGTTATACCCTGACACCACCGACCTCGGCAAGCTCACCAAGGTGTCACTGAGAACAAGGTGGGACAAAATCCAGCTTGCTTTGATCCCCCTGGCACGGGACGTTTGCTCTGCAGAACAAAGGCAGCAGCAGATACTTGTTTGTGACACTGAAGTTAAAAATCAGCATGTCTCAGTCTAAATATACACAGGGAGGAGATTTGCTGACTGGGACAGTACTGGTTTATGGAGCACTTTCCAAAGGGCAGTGGTACAGTCAGGCGAGTTCTCTGACCATGGAGAGGATTGCCCAGGGCACAGGAAAAGAGAAAAAAATGTAAAAGAGGAAAAAAAGGTTTTAAAAAAAGGCAAAAACCTTCCATCTATTTGAAGAAAGAGCAAATTCGTGGTCCAATTCCAGCAGTCTGAGTGCTTACTGCATCACAACAGATGCTCCAGATGCAGGCATGGGGCTTTGAAACCGCGGCACGAGCTGGCAGGTGGGACTGGAGTTCTGTAACCTGCTTTAATCACGTGGGAAAAACAATTCCTGGGATGTGAGAGAAAGAGAAGTACGTGGACAATCACTAAGGGAAGCATTACAATAATATAAATGTTCCTGGCTTTAGTGCAGAACACTAAGAGAAGGAAGAGCAGGAGACAGTGATCCCTGTGGCTGGAGGTTCAAGTAAAATTGTTTCTGAGCAACGAAGAGCTTAAGAGCTCGTCAGGACCAAGCGCCGTGTCCAAGGCAAGGTCTCATAGAATGGGAAACCAGCTGGGGAAAACCAGCTTTTGGATAAATTCACCCTGAGATACCAACCCTTGGGATGCTGGTGGAGCCAAGCGCAGCATTCCCATGGCTGTGATAATCTGAGGTCTCTGGGCACGTGCTCTGGCTTCGGGCTGAGACACCACTTACGAGTAACACATGAATATTGTCATTCACTGACACGGGTCACACACCTGCTCACCAGGGCAGGGACAAAGCTGGTCCTTAAACTCCAATGATGCCTCACTCGGGTGCAAGCACACCTGGCCATGGGGCAGTTTCAGCCCAAGAGCAGTCGCTCTGCCCGTTTTCCTGCAAGGATGAGGGGGAAGTGGAAGAGGGAAATCCCCAGTGCCACCGAACCGGAGATATCTCCGTGTCGTGCAATGGGGCAAGAATTCATTGAGGTTGATGTCACTGTAACTCACCCTATGGAAGCAAAAGTAATCGTGTTTAAAAAAAGCCTGGGAAGTTTCCATTGCAGGTCCCAAGCCTGGCACTGCCCCAAGATCTGCGGGCATCCGAGTCCCCGTGTCTGCTCCGTGAGGGGGTGAGAGGCTGCCCCAATGGGTTGGGGATGTGCCAGGACACAGCCCCAACCCCAGCCACCACCCCTGGGCTGGGACCTCGACTGAAACACAGCAGCATTTGAAGTCTACACTTTCCATACGTTCATTGTGTGATGTCTTGCTCTTCCAGCAGGTATTTCCCAGGGAAAACACACGGAGAGGGCAAACTGCATCAGGAGTGGGCAAACCACCTCAGGAGCAGGCAGGTGGCACAGGGGGAGTCCAGCAGGTGGCCGTGCCCCTGTCTCCAGGAGCACTCACCCACTGAGCCCCTCCAGCTTCTCCTCCTCCATGGGCAGGTCTGTCTGGGCTCACGCTGCCATGGACCAGGACCTGACACAGTAGAGAAACATTTCCCAGTTAGAACACGATTTGATTTTTTTCTCCCCAAAACTTTCTCTAAGCCTGTTTCCATTTTCTGCAATTTTTTCAAGCCTCAAATTTCCTGTCAGACAGCAACCATCCATTCTGTTGGCTTCTCCCTTATTTCAGGGATCCCCCTTGATGTTAAACACCCATGGGATGAGGACAAAAGTGACTGGTCATGGGTGCCTCCCAGGCAGGCTCCTCCACACCCCCAGGCAGGGACGCTGCCCCAGTCCCACCGCGGGTCCAGCCAGGCTGCAGATGGGGGAAAAAGAAAAAAGATGAGTAAGAAACAGGCAGCGACCACAGAACCTGATCCGTGGGATTGGCCACAGAGCCAACGGGAGGTGACTGCTCATGTCCTCTGGCAGCTCTGTGTGTATCCATTTCCCAAACTCGGGATACCTCCCCAAAATCCTCACCCTCACACAGTGTACTCACTATAACCATCACCTCATGGTCCCAGGCTGGTCTCTCTGTTTGGACAGGGATCAGAGGGGACTCACTGGCCAGTAACGAGTTACAGCATGACAGAAGTGAGGGCAGCCACCTCTCAAATGCTCCTGCTGGAAGAAGAATGATTGAACTTAGAGCTGGTAGGAGCAAGAGATACATAAACATACCTGGTAGGGCAGGGACCCGTGCACTTGAAGTATGAAAATATTTATGTTTCCTTCAAATAAATATTTTGTAGCCAAAATATGGGGTGACAGTAGTGTGGATAATCTTTTTTTGAAGATCTGGAAAAACTTGAGGAAATTCATAATGATTCTTACCCCTGCCTGGTATCAGATGCACCAACTCTGCCCCTCACCAAAGGAAGAAACAGCTGGTCCTTATCCAGCTCTATTACAGCACCTAAAAAATTAATTTAGGAGCGAGGGGGGATTAAAATACCATTATTTATAAATAAAGGAAAATAAAATGTCAATGCAAAGCCCTTACCAGGTGAAGGAGGAGGTGCCACCTGCCCCAGGACCACACAGGCAAAACCTGTGTGACTTTCTGGGGGAAAAAGCCTGGGATCTGGTACCCCAGTGCTACAAAACTTTCCTGTGGCTTTGTTTGTTTGATAAAGATTTGGAGGTGAGGAGCTCAGAAAGGAGGAGGAAGAGCAGGTGTGGGCAGGGAGAGGGATGCCTGCAGACCCACAGCCACAGCTCACCTCCTCCAGCGACACGCGTGCTGCTCCTGGGCTTTGGCGAACGTGTCCTACGTGATAGAGCAGGACAGGATTTTGTGGCCCAGAGACCAGAGAACCAGAAGATCCCATTCCAAAACACGGGTCAAATTCTGACCCTCTGCACCCCTCAGGATCACCACTCTTCTTCATGCTCCTCCACAGACTCTCGTCTTCTCCTCACAGACACTGCTCCTGCAGGCCAGACGAGCTGCAGCGCTCCTCAGGTCTCCCAGACCCACCAGGAAGGACTTCTCAGGTGTGAGCAAACAGCATGTAGCTGCTCTTTCCATACACAGGCGGGTGAAGCTGCTAACACAAACCCTCCCGGAATGGTGGGAGTTGGTCTTGGACATGGAATAAAATTTCCTGTCCCATGAAAACTCAAAAAAAGCAAAAAAAAAGGTTGGCTTGTACAATTCAGAAGGATATTGAAGGGTATTTGAAGATATTTGCAAACCAGGAATAGTTCAGAGTGTGTCAGCTTTGGGTTATTAAGAAAACCACCCCAAATTTTAATAAACTGTTTTTGAAACTGGCTGTGCAAGCAGACAGCAGCTCTGCATCCAGCACGGGAGGAGGTGACATCTGGGCAGCGGGGTCCTGCCAACTGTCAGACCACCTCACGAAGCCAAAAATCGATCGGGAGACGATGCTGAAGCTCGCTTTGCAGTGCAGCACCCTTCAGGTGCAGCCACCTACCTAAGCAAAACAGCAGGGGCTGGGAGCAGCTCAGTCACCCCTGCAGCAAGAACGTGGGAACAAAAGCAGTTCTCGGGTACAGCCTTTATTGCCAGCACTGGGCAGTGAGGGATTAAACCACCTGCTGGCTGTGCAAGCAAGAGGGGAAGCCCCGGCCCTTTTGTTGCTCTTAATGGGAATTTCTTTTACCACGTATTACAATTGTGCAGCCTTTGGGGAGGTTCAGTGCCCTGGGGCTGCCCTCGGCCCCTGCCACCCCCCTGCAGAGCGTGTTTCAGCCCTGCTCAGGAGCCCCCCTGAGCCCTGGAGACCCCCACACCCCCTCTCTGGCTGGACACCAAAGGAAAAGCAGCTTTTTGTGGACGGAGGCTTAGCAACCACAGCTCTTTCTGAGGCTCGGGGGTACTTTTACTTGGTTATGGCAGCTCTTTGATTCCCCTGGGAGCTCGTACCATGGGAAGTGAGATGGTGGAGGACAGGGGCCCCTCTCAAAGCCCAGCACAGCAGAGGGGCACACGCCGGGCTCTGTGCCCACAGGGTGAGATGATCTCCACCTCAGCAAGAAGGGCAGGAGAATCATTTTCATTTCATTTTAATCATCCTCAGCTATGCTCACAGTGGAGGAGCTTGTCCTGGTACCATCTCCACTCCCCTCCCACACCTACCAGTCTCTCTTTCAAACCCAGCCCCTGCATTCCCCATGAATAAGCTCGGATATACTCGAGGTAAAGAAGATGTGACACAAAAACTAACGAACCCTCCGAGCAGCACCGTGGGATCTGCCCTTCCCACATGAGGCATCCCCCCATGTGCAGGAGCAGCTCCGAGCCACTGCCCATGCTCCCTGCACTGAAGCCACACGCAGCACATTCCCGGGATGTTCCTCCTGGAGCTACTCTAGCAAACGAGCGTGACCCAGGCATTAAACCAAACCAGGCTGAGGCACAGCAGGGCTCAGCTTGGGATGGGAATGCACCAGTGGGGCTACAGCAGCACGGTCCCACAGACTCCCAGCTTTGCAAAACACATCTTTGCCATCCCTAAACGTGCTCAGGAAAACCACGCAGACCTTGGTCACACCCAGGATACACAGAGGGGAGGTGTTGAAGGATTCACTCAGCCACGGATGCAGCCCAGACCCATCCCAGTGTAATGGAACGAGCAGGTGGAGTGGAGTCAGTGTGGGGGGAGGCAGCACGGGCACATCAGCCGTGTGATGGAACAGGGGGAACCACAGCAGACACACAGAGGAAACAAACACAGAAACACAGCACAGAGGCACATGAAGTGTCCTGATGGCCACTGCCACCCATGACCTGGGCTAAAGCATCCTTGTCCCTCCCTGCCTGCCAGAGGTATGTTCTTGGCTGCTGAGTGGTGCTGGAGCAAAGTGTCGACAGCAGCCGCGTGCTGCACCCTGACACCCGTGTTCCCATGGGGAGCCCTTTCAGTGCCCTCCCGTGCCACCCCAACCCCAGCCCAAAGCCCCCCGTGGCTGGGGAGCAGCTGTGCCCGTGCAGCCTCAGCCAGACCCTGCACCAGGGAGGGGTGCGCGGGACGGACCCAAGGAGAGGGTTTGTTTAGTCCAGAGGAGCAAAACAGAGAGGAGGTGTGAGGGCAGCTCTGATGTGGCTGCACGTGGGGACAAGTGCTCAAACGAGAGGCACAGGCACAAGGCTACACACGTGGCAAGTGCAGCTCCCTTTCCCAGATGGAATGGCTGAACACCCTGCAGTGAGCTGGGCTGGGCAGCGGTTCAGCACGGCTGCCCGACACAGCCCAGGCATTCCCAAGGAGTTTCCAGGAGCAGCACGAGCAGCGACACGGGAGCAGTCAGGAGCTTTTCTACTAAATTACAGCAATCAGGCCAAAAGCAGCTCCCAAGAAATCAGCCAGAGAGAAGCAGAGGGGTTTTGTGAGCCTGAGCAAAGCTCCTCTGCCTGCAGCACGCCAGTGTGGAAACTTGGTGGCCAAACAGGTGAAGCAGCTTCTCAGAACCTGCCCTGGCACTAAGAAGAAACTGTTGGTCAGCAGCTGTTTTTGCTTTGCAACTATGGAGTGGTTGGGGTTAAAGGGAATAATCCCAACACACGACAGGTTGACATTCAGCCACCTGGACTCACACACAGCACCTTCAGGAGCTCCTCCCTCCAGGTTCCGGCTTTTGAAGAGTTGCCACAGCCAGGGTAGCCACCACTGCTCCATGGAGAGCAGAGCTGCACACACAGCACCACCACAGAGCGACACAGGAGACCCGGGGGAGGCAGGGGGCAACGTGGGGGACTGAGCCTGAAAGGAGCACAGGGAGAAGGATCCCGGAGCCACCCCACCATAGTGATGGCCACGGACCAGCAGCATAAAGCAGTGCAGCCATGTCCTCCCACCCCAGCAGCCCCATCCCCTCCCGAGCCAGGCAGTGAGCAGCGGGCAGAGCTGGGCTCTTCCCCCCCAGCCCCACTTCACCTTTTCACCAGCTCAGCCTCCGCAGACGCTTAAGGTCACCTCCCCATCCTGCTCGTTAGCGTGAAGTCAGTATTTGCCCTTTGATTTATTTAAGCACTGACAATGACTCCAAAGTGTTGGAAGTGCAATTTTTCACCACTGACTAAAAATAGCAGAGTGAAATTCCAGAGCTGCCTTTCAGCGCCGCCGGCTGCGCTCGGCTTCCCAGGACAATGGCATTTGTAGCCTGCTAGCAACAACAGCGCAGGCCGGGCTCCAGCTCCCAAAATAACAACTCATAAAGGGCAAATTCTGTCTTTAATTACAGCTATACAGAAAGCAGTGTTTAAAAAGAGCATTATCAGAGTACCTGAGCAAGCAGCACCAGCTCCAAAGGGAACCAGGGAACGCAATGAGAGCACTACAGACTTGCTATACACAAAATAAAAATCCAGTGGGTATTAGTGAGGGTGTAAGGCACACGCAGCTGAGGTGCTTGGGAGAGCTGAAGCTCTTCAGCACAAGAACAGAAAGCATTCAGACAGCAAGCAGAAGCTCATCACCTGCTCCAAGCACCGATGAGCGGCTCCTGGCCAGCCACAGCGGTGCCTGCAGGTGTGGAACGGGACAGGGATGGGACCCACAGTCCCATTCAAACCTCCCTGAGATGCACAAGCATCCCGGGAACAACGCTTTATTCTCTTTGATTCCAGGTGAGCAAGATCAAATCCTCTCCAAGGAAGTAACTATTTAAGAGCCCCCAGCAGAGCAGGCAGGTGACAAGCCATCCTGCACAGCTTCCAAACACAAACCTCCGTCCTCTGCCCACTCGTGTCTGCAAGCACCCAAACCTGCCCCAGGGAACTCCCAAACTCCACGTCGCAGCAATGCAGAGTGCTGAAGGTGGCCAAGTGTCCCGGGTGAGTGCTGCGAGTGCCGAGCGTGTTTAGATGCCAGGCAGAACTCACCCCACCTGACATCATGGTGCTCTGCAAGATTTGAGGAAAAAAAAAAGACTGTAAATCAGCACTTTCAAATATGAGACAATCGGGGTGCTCACACTGACCCCACAACTGGGGCAGAAGCCACTTTCTGA
This sequence comes from Aegotheles bennettii, assembly GCA_013398125.1. Lineage (NCBI taxonomy): Eukaryota > Metazoa > Chordata > Aves > Caprimulgiformes > Aegothelidae > Aegotheles > Aegotheles bennettii. Next base: position 532,837 of record VZRW01010838.1, read on the forward strand.
AGGGTTAAAGGGACCAGTGACCTTATTCCAGCAGCTATAACGAAGAAAATGGTTTCACCATGTTCCTCTCTGGTGGCTTCATCTTTCCATAAGCGTGAGGTGTCCCTGGGAGGAGCTGGAGAGCGAGCACCTCTGCAGGTGGCTGGAGGGGAGCAGATGCACACAGAGAGGGGACCCCAGCACAGGGCTCCCGTGGCTGCTCCGTGGACTGGACACACTTGTTTTCTCACTGAAACATGAAAGGGAAGAGACACAAGAACCCGCCAAGACAATCAGTATGTGAGGAAACAGCCGCTTCCAAACAGGTCTGGCATGGAGCATCAGGGGCTCTCAAGTGTCCCTCCACAGCAGCCAGGCTGCGCTGCTCCTCCTTTTCCCTGAAAAACTGAAAAGCAGGAACCAGGCTCGCTGTTGCTGCCAGCAAAGGGTTAACTGAGAATTATTTGGGTTTTTCTGAAAACAATATACATCCACATGCCCGGTTACACCAACTGGTGAGACCGCGTGGGCAGCTTTCTGCAAGCAACAGCTTCTCCCGTGACGTGCACTGACTGATGGCATTATTTTTTTTAATATTTTGTGCTGATCTCAGCTTTATGCTTTTATCTGCACCACGAGCTGAACAGTGATCAGTTTTCTGTACCGAGGTCGCAGACCACATGAGACGCCTGCAGCAAAGTGATTCTGTGCATCATTTTTATCTCTGGTCCAGCAGAAATGTCATATCTCCAAAACCTCTGCTTCCCGGAGCCCTGTGGACCGTGAGCTGCACTCTGCCTGCTACAGCCACAGGTTGAGAGAGTCGGAGGCAGTAGGACAGAAGCTGAAGCCCTCCTGAGCTCCCAGGGAGAGCAATGGCTCTGGGAGCCTGCACTTTAACAGCAACAGCACAGATCCTGCTCTGCTCCTGCAGGATGAGAGGTGGGATGATTTGCTTCAGCCAGAGCATCTCTGCCAGGTGATCGCAGCACCCAGTGAAACTCCTGATCTCCATGCTGCCATATTGCCTCCCCGGGCAGGGGCAGGGAGAGGCCCTCTCTGGGAAAGCCATGGATACATCTAGCTCCAAGACAGGACAAACTGGAGGAGGCAGGCCCACGTCTGAATCAGGTTTGCCCCACACTAAGAAGCAGGGCAGCAAAGGCTTTCTAAACCTAAACCCACCACCAAAACCACAGGTGTCCTGCAACTAAAACATTAAAGGCAGGGTTTGCATCTACAGGGCATTTTCCAGCTGCCTCAGCTGTTCAGAAACCCACCTCAGGTAACACTCACAGCACAACTGTCCTTGAACTTGGGTTGTTGGGTTTTATCCCCCCTTCTGAAGTTGGATTTCTGCTACAGCTTAAGAAAGCCATACGGTATGATGAAGAAAAAGCATATTCTCAAGCTTAACTATGAAACAGCTACCTCAAAACTCCAGTAGTGGAGCTCCAAGCTGGAGCTGGCACCGAGCTGAGAGTAAAGCAGGTGTTTCCTGGACTAAAGAAAACAAACCAGGAGTCCGTACTATATTCTTAAATATTGTTTAATACTCTTCTCCATTTCTGTACATCACAACACCAAGATATCACTGCTTGGGATCTCTCTGCAGAGGCTATATAGTATGCGAAGGCTAGGATTTTTCACCCCCGTTTAATGTGTTTGTATGTGTAAGTGTAATACATATCAGTATATATTGATATACACATCAATATATAATGCAATATATATCACTGAAGAGAACACATTGATTAAAGAAATACAAAAATTTGGCATCATTTCCAAACTTAAATAGTAAAAATAAAAACTACAAAAAGGAGCTGCATACCCTAACGTATCATGTGAAACAACAAGCAGTATATTCAAAAATGTAAATTTACATCCAATTTTTCTGGCCTTGTCATGTCACATTAGACCCATTTACAATGGCAAAATCCAGAACATACTGCTGTGCCGGCCGCAGGGGGGCTCAAACCCAGGCTTGGGCCAATCTGCGGCCGACCCAGTCACACCTTCCGTGAGAGATTCCAGCTTTGATGTGAAAACAACAGCAAAGCCATCTGCCAGGTTAGAAACCAGGGTTACAAATTGTATTGCTCACAATGACAGTAATTTTGGACCTCAAAGAACAGCGTGGCAGAAGTTTTAAGACAAGCTCCCCCTCCATTCAAGTGAAACAGGATTATTGGAAAAATAGGCAGGTATGCAGCTTGGAACAGAAGCTGCTCTTGACCGATGCACCCGGAGTGACAGAGCCAGTGAGGAACAGAGCTACCAGGCACTGCCATGTCAGAGACCCCAGGAACCCCCAAAAAGAAGCAAGACTTGTGCATCACCTCGTGCCAGTGTTCACTTCAGCCTCTGCCTACGAGACCAGCCGAAAAACCCTCCGTCATTTCTAGCTGAAATGCACTCTGTATAGCGGGCAAGACAAAACCCTTTCTGGAGTCACAATGCAACCAGAAGTTCTAACCCACTAAGGGCACGTTAGGGTTCAGCATCAGATTCACAGGACACTTGTGAGCCAATCCACCAGCCTGCCTCAGCGCTGGGAGATGGATGATGTCCCCAGTGGGTTGTGCCAACATTCAACGTATTAGTATCAGATGCACCAGTACTAAGGTTTCCATCAAGGACTCCACTAATTATTCCTGTAAAATCCCCGCTTCCATTAGAGAACGGTGGGTTCAAATTCACATAATCAAGGAAACCTTACGCAGTCCTAAAGCAAAAAGAAAAAAACTTACTGAGGAACAAAACAAAGCAGTGTACCTTACTTCACTTAAATCATATGTTTATCTTGTCAAGACCGAAAAAAAAAATTATCCTGAAGGCTGCACTGCTCAAATCCAAATTAAGCCCAAGACTTCAGCAGCATTTTCATTGCAATCAATGAAGTGCATCTCCTAGTTTGTAAGAGCAGTGCTTCTGCAAATAGATTAAAGCACGTTTGGCTGGTAAGCCTCCCCAGACCATCTGAATTTGCAAGCCACACATAAGCCAGAACTCTAAGTAAGTGCCCCCTCATTCTTTTGAAGAGAATTGAATGGCTCCAATTTCGTTACATTTCTTCTGCAGTCTAAGCTGAGAATGCCATGTAAATGGGTCACGTTGCTGCAAAATGCAGCAATTGATTTCTCCAAAGTAAAAGGAAACAAACCAGTAGGATCTTACTTCGATTAATTTTGGAAGGAAGAGGTTTACAGCAGTTAATGTATCATGAAGGTTAAAAAAATCATTTTCATAAAATACAAGAGCAACCAATTTCACCATTGAGTAAAAGTAAAAACTGGGATTCTTTTTAAATTAGTCCGAAGTGGCATATAGGAACTTAGTAGTTTGCTGCTGTACTGACACTATGACAAATCAAAGTGTAGGGTTTTGCTTTTTTAAATCCAATGCTTGTGGATCAAGTTCTGGAAATGTTCCAATTCTAAGGCAGGGATCTGTTGTGTTTTCCACCATGAGTTTGCTCCTTGGGTTGGATGCTGGAGGGGCGAGGCACGTGTTGCCGGACCCAGGTCGACTACCTAGTAGTCATCAAGGTCAAAAAATTCATCGTCTCCTCCTTGGTATTCCATTCCCTGGAAGTCCACTCGGTACCGCAAGATACCTGGCAAAAACAACACGCTTTAGCTTCTTCAAAATGCAAAGAGCCAGAAAGGCATTTTAAGCAATTTACTGAGCCCTGTCTGCACGTCAAGAGATCCTCAGCTCGACCCTCAGAAGCCGACTCAGCACTTGTACTGCAAGTTAGGCTCCAGCTGATGACTGACAACTGACATGCAGCTGGAGTGGAAAGGCCACATCCACCTTACAGACCGACAGAATTTATTGCCAGAAGGAAGAAATACCTACCTGCCCAGCACAGACCAGCTTTCTTCTGGAAAAGCTGAGCCTGTTCCAGGACTGTATCTCCAAAAAAAATACCAAAATGCTCATTTGTCCTGTCTAACTGCTCAGATGAAGGCCTGTCAAACTCAGAAGGCAGCTGGCACTGAAGTAACTTCTACAATGGAGTAAAAGCAGTATTTAGGGGCTGCCTTCCTGGACTCTGCCCACCCCAAACACCAACCTGGGGTTCTGGGAAGCCTTTATCCCTGGAAACATTCACTTAGGTGGAGCCTATTCAAGGATTATTTCCTTTCAAGACTACCAGAGCATGGTAGCAAAGAGTATCTGACCATGCAAAGAGGCTGAATCAGGCAGGACAAGAAGGCCTTTTGGAATTACAAACCCTGGAAACCTGTTGCTCCTTATGTACCCAAACCAAGCTTGTTTCCTTGGACTGGTGTTCTCTGGCCCCATGAAATTCCTCTTTAGATACACTCATCCCTGGTTTACATCCATCTACCTGAACACAGTGGCGACAGTTGGTCTTCTCAGCAAATAAGCAACAGCTTTGTCCAGGAACCCTTAGTCTGGGCAGAACAAGGTGCATGGCAGGTGGTTTTGCTCTACCCTGCTAATGATTTTTGTCAGACTGAAGCCCATGAGCTACCTGCAACTCTGGCAGACTTGGCTGAAACCGGTCAGCGAGCTCAAGAGAATGGCTGAAGCATTTCAGAAGCCTCACTTCTCTCTGAAGTTGGGCTAAAAATACTTTTATTTTGAAAAGAAGCAGAAGGCCAGGGAGCAAAGTACAGGGAAGTTCTGAGAGATGAGTAACAGATATCCAACTGCTTCAGAAACTAGGCTGGTGTTTGTCATACACCACTTCCACACAGCAGGGCATGGGCTGCCAGAAAACAACTGTGCAGAGAGCCAAGCAGTTCGCAGCCCTTCTGAAATTCAGCAGCTGGAAAGAAGGACAGTCCACCCCTTAGCACTCTGAAGGACAAAGGGATCTGAGGAACAGCCTGGAGTGACAGCTGTTGAACACACAGCAGCATCTTGCTGAATAGGGAATGAATCTACCTGAAGACCCCTGATGAATACAACAGCTTCTTAAACTGGTATTGTGACTAGGAGGAGTAAGAACAATGGGTTCAGATTTCCACTCGTGTTGGCATCAGATTATCAAATCGACCATTTTAAAAAAAATAAAAATAGAAATTTCTCTTGCAGTTTACCTCCAATTCCTCCAAATCCTTTCACAAATTGGGATCCTTCCTGTGATTTGTCTGTAACAATTTCCAATGTTGCTCCAAATTTCTTGTAGTTGTTTGCGAACCACTCCAGAAGGGGCATACTTTCTATCAGTTCATGTTCCTGGCCAGTCTATGTAGACATTTGAGGGGGAGGGAAGGAAAAGAAGTTATGGTGACTGTATGTTAGGTATTGAGAAAATTCATACCAAAAGCTGTCTTTGGCTTAAACATCACCACTGTCTGTTCAGTCCTAAGACAGAGACATCAGCTTTCACGCTCCAGAGGCTGGAGCAGCCCGGCACACTTGCCAGGCCCAGGTGGTGAGCATTCCTGACACATCTATACCAGACCAGACTTTGCATGAGCAGAAGGCTCCTGGTGCTAAGAAATTAAATATTGACAGGCCTTGTTTTGGGCCTCCATACTACAGAAGTTACTGCAGTAGCAGGAGAGAAAATGTCTTGTTTATTCATCTGCTCGGTTGTCACCTCATGCTACGCTCTCAAGTTTTCACTGTTTCTTTAGATTTGCCTCATACCCCACAAACAGCCCATCACCACACATCTAACCAGGCACTGTTTGCTCTAGGAAACACTGATCTAGGCAAAGAGAGGCAAAAAGCAGAGTTTTATAAGTAGGAGGTCAAGCAATCACTGGCATAGAAACACTCCATCTTTGCAGGTAACACGTAAACCTTCCGTGCTCAGGAGGGATTAGCAATTACCCCACCAGCAGGGAAGGCAGCTGGAGGTGGCTACCCTGGCAGTCCTAATGCAGGACAGAGATGACCACCCTTTTTGCAAGGGATGGACTTCTTTTGTCTGATTCACACTGCAGAGTAATACAGAACCCCCACTCGGATAGGGTGTTTTGAGCTGTACAAACAAGAAACTCACAGGCAGTGAATGACAGATTCACATTTCAAATTTATCTAGAAGCAAACACTCCCTTGCACCTAAATCCATGTAACAGTTTCCAGCCTGACAGTTGTTTTGTATTGACCAAATTGGTGCACAATAAGCAGGGAGCAATGGTTTGGGATCTGAGCCTGCACATTGCACGATGGCTACCAAACTCTTCCAGCAGATGGTTTGATGGTGGTCAAAGACCCCGTGTATTGCCTGTCACCAACTCATTTTCACAGCCTTGGAATTGGCAGCAGGAAAGGCTGAAGAAAAGCAAGTCTAGAATCCAGAGCTTACATTGACGGGAAACAGGAAGAGCCACAGGCTCACGTGTTGTAGTCTCACCCAAGTGCCAGGAAGGTCATCATGCTCACGTGCTTGTGGCAAACTAAGGAATATACTCAGAATGCTGCACCAGCACACAGAGAATAAATCTACAAGCCCCAAAGCTGAAATACCTCTTTATCTGTGAAGTGGGATTTATCCTTCTCTTGCTCTGGTGTCAAATACAGAATCTTCTCCTCTGAGAGGGAGAGAGAAAAAAAATTAGGTTGGCTAAGACTACCCAATGCAGGTTAAAGACAGCAAGAGACTGACCAACAGCCAGCGATCATGACACAGAGGGTTCAGTCATTGACACTGCCTTTCCTTCTAGCTGAAGCTCTGTGGGAAACCAAACGGGGCACACCAGTAGAGAATAACTGCAGTGCCAACACCAGAAAAAGGCAGAGGTCCTGCTGTAGGCACATGGATTGTCTATAGTCAGTAAGAATTGTGTTTCTGGCCATAAAGGTCAAGTCAGTCTCCCCGCTACAATGCACTGGTCTCACATCTACACTTACACAACTGAAAGGCAGGTTTCATGCCAGTGCTGTGACAAACTGCCACCATACCACTGCCATTCTTTCTCCACAGTGGACACTTGCTGGTTTCAGACTTTTCCCCAGATTAGCTGGGAGGCTTCAAGTTAGTGGCCGGCATACACAACATCCCTTGGATCAAGTCCTTATAGATCTACTCGGGGAATTCCTCCAGCGTAATCTGAGTCTTTGGTGTTGAATCCTCATGGACCTTTCAGAAGTGCTACCTACCCTCTGTGCCTTGGCAGTGCAGAACGTATCTCATTATATCCAGATTTTCATAGACTATCAGTATCTCTACTGCTCCCATTTCCAAAGCTTTTAGTGTATCTTCAACGCCAAAACAGTACTTCCCCGTGTCCTGACTGATTTCGTCGAAGTATCGTCCTGCAGCCAGGATACAAAGACGTTGTCATGAACAGCGACCATGCCACATGGATTTTTAACAAGCCTGATTTGAATGCAAGAAGAAACTGGGAAAGGAGACTGCAATGCTGCTGAAGGAAGCAAGGGATATGGTAACAACTCAAAGCATGTAATTCAGAACATTCAACTGCAGAAAGTCAGCTCCAAACACTGCCCCGCCAGGAATCTCACTCCATGGAGAGGGCTTACCTTCACCATGAGACAACCAACTGGACTAACCCACCAGCACTCACTATTTCACCCCACTCTTCTCAGTGTAAGGCAGCTACTGCTGCTATTGCCCTCTTGTGCTTTCAAATTAGCACTGTGTGGCTGCTGGCAGTCAAACAAGGGATCATCTCTACTGACATCTTAAAACAAAACTAATCTTAACTCTCATCTTGCTGAAGATACAACCAGTCACAGGAGGTATTTTTTTCCCCCTGCCACCCAAATGTCACCAGAAGGCCTGAAACTCAGGGGATCTCCAATGAAAAGGTAAACAGAAGATCTGAGAAGTTTGGGGGGCTGGGGGAGGAACAACAAAAAAACCCCACTCCTTAGAGTCTCATTAAGTCCTGCAACATTTAAGAAGGTGTCCAGGTAACAGAAAAAAAATCACTAGAAGGCATGCTCTGCCCAACTCTGAAAGCATGGCAGGGCTAAGGCAGCACACAAAGGCACTCCCAGGAGGTCTAAAGCAAGATCAGCATATTCAGTCAAGCATACTTGGGCATGTAGTCACATACCTATTAGTTTCTTCTCTTGAATGAATTTCACATTAGAGAGAACCTCAGTTGACAGCTCAATTGCTTGATTGAATCCATTTTCTCCTCCATATGAAATGTCAACTAGTTTGAGCACTTTGGATTGCAACCGCTGAACAAGAAAAGAGTGGAGACATGGAAAAGAGTCTATTACCCAGCACTGCCACAAGACTACTTCATAATGCCACTAGAACAATACCTGGCGAGCATCACAGCATTAATCTATTTTGCTTCATTTGCAAGCAGAGATTCTGAGTCAGAGGGACCTCTGAATGCTTAATATTGAAGCACCATTGTTAGAGATTTTCAGAGACACAGAGATTAGGTTTAGTGGAGTTTAATTGCAATAAAGCTTCTACTTTAGCTTTTGGAACACAAAGAACGTGAATGTCAGTTCCAAACCAGGAGGACAGATGTCTTATTAGCATTGTTACTAAGAAGAGGAGATCTTCTCTCCTTGCAGGAGGCATTAGGAAAGGGATAGCTCTTTAGTGTACATCAGGTTTTCAGTTTTGAACAAATCACTTAAGACACCAAGGTTCCATCCCTCCTGAGATGCATCTTATACCGGAGCTACTACTAATCACCATGAGATTACTGACAGCTTAAACAATCGGGCTTTGTGCAAAAAAGTTCACTCACCTGATCAAACATGTCCGATTGACTTAATTCAGTTTTGAAGTCAGCTGATCCAGCTAAAACGAGACCAGCCACGTTCACCTTGTCCCCAGAAATGAAGAGTTGCACAGCTGTCTCTGCTACCTTCCTCACGTAGTTGTGCCGTTTCTCCATTCTCAAACGAGCGAAGCGCAAGGCAGACTGACCTCCTCTACCTTCACGAGAGAACAGATGTGAGGTAGCAGGTTGGAAGCCATTTCATTTCAGGAAGGTTATTAGTACACAGTCCCAACTGGGCTCTGAATAACGGAAGCCAAGGGCAGATGCAGCCTGCAGAATGAGCTTGCCACAAGCAGAGCCAGGGGCACTCTTTGAAACAGCAAGTGAAGAAAGAGGGCTCCTTCACAGCAAGAGATTTTTCTCCTTGTATTCCACAGAGGGTATGTCAGGGTTTGTTTTTTTCTTGTCATACACTCTCACAAGTCTCTATAGAAATTTTGACCATCTGTGCACATTTTCTATGTCCTGTACCTTCATTAAAAACGATTTCCCTTGTTACAATGCCCCACACAGTTCTCTTGCTGATGCGATGCACGCCTTCCGTCTCAGCTGCAGAAACTTACTGGGGGAGATGTTTGTTTCATTTTGTCCCATCCTAATCTACAGACAAGGACAGTGAACCAGGAGTAGCTAACAGGCAATTTGCTGAATTCATCAGTGGCTCACTACAATACAGCATCATATAATGGAACCGGAATTTTGCTTGCTCCATGAGGCTCCTGTGCTTCTTGCAAGGAGCACCTTCCTGCTTTTCACTGCGGTTTGCACACAACCCCAGCAGCTGTGAGCTCTAACAGACACTGCTGAGTGGTGTTACTACCTGTGCTAGTCATAGTTACAGCTGTCCCAGAACCAAGTAAAGGGTCAAATGCGCCAAGAAATAAAAAGTGCAACTTTAAGATCAGCTGCATATTACAGTGATTCCTTAGTTTTGACAGAGGGCTCAGGCTGGGGGCTTTGCTGTCAGATTTCAAGGGAGCAAAGAGCTGAGTAGAGCTGAACGCCTACAGGCCCAGTTCCCTGCTTCCACCCTCACACCCCACCCCGCCACACTCTCGTGATACAAACAGTGTAGAGACAGACTAGTAAGTTACCATGCTTCTTTGGAAGATCCACAGTGAATTTGTGCAGGACTTCTCTTGTGTTTCCTTGAAGAGTTCCAAAGAGTGCACCGCTACCATCTATTACAATAAAGCCAAACTTGCTGTCGTCGGAGAGCAGCGCTGTAAGAGCCTGGAACAGAAAACCATGCTGTCAGCAGCCAGCACCACCTTATTAAGGACACTGGTTCAAAAAGGCTGCCAGAAACAATACACCTCAATACATCTTAGTTCCATAGGTGGTCACTGCTATTTTCACAACTAAAGGAGAGCAACAGATTTAGGAGTTGAGGCTACCCCTGATCACTGTCTCACACACTGCTGCCAAGAGCAGAAAGAAAATGGATGTTTAAGCTTGATAACCATTTTCCCTAAGTTACCAGGTCATCACGTGATGTCACAGGCCTAAAGATCAGCTCTGGAAAGTGCTCAGTGAAATGGGATCACACCTCTATGAGGCTGCACCACCTCTCTGGCTGGCAAAACTGGAAGAGTCTTTTTCCAAGCATTCCAGCCAGGTAAGCAGAGCTTGCTTAGCTCACAGATCAGGCAGTTTTAGACCACAAAGCACCACCACAGACCAGCTTTCGACCTCATGACCATCACAAACACTGGTTTGCTGCACCTGCTGACTTCAGAACATCCCAAAGGCAGAGTGATGGAACCTACAGCAACTGACAAATGCAGCATTACAAAGTAGAGCTAAGTAACAGCAGCAATAGCTGTCCTGTGCATAACTGGCTCTAGAGAAGACAGTCATACTATCTGCTGGTAAATGAAGCTATCCTTCAACTTTCTTCCCTTTAAAGAAGGCAGCTAAATTCATCCTGTAAGGGCATTTAGGTTGATTAACAACTAAAGCACTGATTAGCAGCAAGGCTTAGGAGTTACTTTTGTCTAACTCCCTCCCCAGCACTGGTTCTGGTGGTGTGTGACACAAACTCTATGCTCCTTACTCAAGGGAATCCATCAGCTACTGTCCCCAAGGGCAGCCCAACAGGTAGGCACATTCAGCACACACACACACTCCTGTGCCCAATAAAAATAATAGCAAGAACCCTCTTCCTGGCTGCCAAAAACACATCAGCAGGATGGAGAACTTGTCAAATTTCACATTACTTTAAGTCACCAGTTTAATACTGGAAGAGTGATGGTGTTGGTGTGCTGCACAGGACCTCTAGCTGCCCACATGCCTGCCAGCCTGATGATTGTGCTGAATGGAAAGGATAAAAACCATCAGTCATCTTCATCCAAAATCCACACAACCAAGTCCACAGCTTTCGAGCTTAAAAGAAACAGACACTAAGGTTTAATGGTATCTACTGGCCAAAATAAATATTCTGTATTAATTCCTCAGCAGTGGGATGAATGAGAGGAGGAAGTGGCATATTACATTGCAATCTATTTAAGTGGGACAGAGCCAAGTAAATCGTGTGACTGGAATGAGGGCTCCAGCCAAGGTATCAAAATAAGTCATTGTAAATCCTACCCTTCAGGCACACATCAGGGTTCATGTCCCTCTTGGGAAGTTACTTCAGTCTCACACAGGCAATAAAATACCTAGAGGAAATCTTAACACGTATTCTTGCCAGGCAGCAGACAACTATAGCTCTGATGCTCTTCATTCCCTCTTATTTTAATAAAGTATCCAATGATCAGTGATTCCTTCAGTTTCCCCTTCATTAATTCTGTGTCAGCAATTCCACTGTTTGACCTATCCAGCACAAAAATGAACTATGGTTTTTATTCTGGCCCTTCTGCCTGGGCTGAGTTCTCTTTGCAGCTTCAGCCTGAAGGTGAAGATCGCATCCTTATTCCACTCCTTAACGTGCCCTCGCTTTCCTAGGAAGTCTGTTGCTATCTCTAGCCAGATGCCCTAGCTGTTGAGTTCTAGTTGCATGTTGGGGGGTTAAAACTGGGTTAAAAGCATAGCTCTACAACCAAAATAGAGAGACAAATCCAGCCTTCAGTGCTAACACCATCTCATTGTTCAAGATAGCATACAGCAGGCTTTTACAGCTCGATTTGATTCTGCAGTACAGACAATACCAAGTAAAATAACCAGATACTCATAAGACACAGGAGAGCAAAAAGCCCACGGAGAAAGGTGTCATCCGTAATCACATCACCAGGAGCAGCAATTACCACAAATTCCTCTCAAGTTATTGCCACTCTTGCTGAGCAGTGCTACACACCAGCAAGAAAGTATTTACAGCTGCCTCCACAGCTCCTTCTTTTTGTATTGAATCAGTGCCCTGGGGCAGTAGCTGCAGCCAAGACCAAATTAATCCCTTTCCTGACAGGGCAGAAGGCAACCCACCACTGTCCAGCCACTGCCAACAACTGCAGGGACAAACACCTCCCTTGGCTTTGCACCTCTGGCTCTCTCCTGAATGCTCTCATTTACCTCTTGCTTTCAATTGTCTACAGACATGTGGGCTCAGCAGAACGCAAGGGCTGTACCTGCGTGCAGCTTTGTTATTCTGGGTAGGTGAAGGAAGTGTTGGTATGTCATCCTTGATGGGGAGACAGAAAAATAGGGACACACCTCACCCATGCGCACACACACCCCTTTCCTTCCTGTACTACTCCTACCCTTTGAAACCAAATCATGGATCAGATCTCCAAAAACCCAAGCCGAACTACATCACTGAAGGGCCTGTCAAGCCCATGTCATATTTATCATGGTGAACACCATGGAGATGAAAGGCAGGCAGCCATCTACTACAAATACTGAGACCTCTGCAGGTGCCAACAGAGCCAAAAGATGCAATAAGCTGACTTCAAGCAGCCAAAACTAGTATAATCCACATTAATTTACCCCAGACAGATCAGGCACATGCCAGTTCTCCATCAAGGGTCTCAGTTAACACATCTGGTATCAAGACTGGCAACACTAATATTATCTTGGCATTACTTTAAGATCTGGCTTGGAATAAGATCTATGGGCCTCTAATGTTTTAAAAAAAAACTAAACCAAAACTGCCTTCAGTTACAGAGAAAAGCTCGTGCCTGGGTTACACGAACTCAGCAGTTACTGGCTGGGCCATAGTCAGCTCTAGCAGGAGCTGGACAGTATCTCAACTGCTTTCAGCAAATATCACACGTTTCTGAATGCTAGCCAGTCACAAGCCAGCCAGTGGCTTCACCAGCAGGATGCCTTAATTAAAGCCTGCTGTTCTGCAGGCTGTGGACTCCAGCACACCAAGGATTGTTCCAGTGGGTCTAGCAAAGCTGTCTGACTGAGTACTGCAAGACCAGCAGGCAATAGGAGACTTCTTACCTCTGTGTGGAATTTGTTGTCACACAAATACAACGACGTATTGATTGGTTTGAAAGGTTCAAAGTCAATGTTGACTTTCTTCTCTTTTCCTTCTTCTGTCACAATTGTTCCACAGTAAACAACCAGACCATTTGGAGGTACTATAAAGGACACAATGCAATTTTAGATCACTAAGAAATATTGCTAGCTGTACCCATCAAAAACTAACTACTAGACTTGAGACTTAAGGCAGAGTTCAATTTGAAGTTCCCAAGTTTTTTACTTTTCATTTCCCCCACCTCATTCCCTCCCAGACCTCTACAATGGAAAACAAACTAATTTAGTGCAACTATATTGAACAGCTTGGAGCAGGAAGCTGAAGGTAACATTGATGGAGACTTGCAACAAAGCTGCAAGAACATGTACCTGTCTGTTAAACCCACAAGTTTGGAAGTTCACAGAATCCAGAAGAAGGCTGAACATCCCCATGAAGCTTTCCTAGTTTTTATATGTCAATTTGTAGACCAACCATACCAATGGAGGCCACTTGCCAGTGTAAAGGCAGGAGAGAGGAACTCTTTCCCAGTATTCATTTTAGATGGCCTGGGTCTGTTTCCTCCCAAAACTACAGCAGCTGCACAGTGGCATGCATAAGGCATACCTAAGTTTCTGCTTGATGGAAAACTACTAGTTTAATGCAAATTGTGGAACAGCTCTTAAGGCTGGTCAAGGTTAGGAGAGTCAGTACTGTTAAGGACAGAATCATGAGCCCACTTATTAAAGACAAGGACCATTCTTCTATTCTAGCCCCTAGGTGCACCCCTGAAGTAGTCATCCATGGGCAACATACCTGGAACATCAGCGCAAAACAGCAGCACAGGCCAACAGATTTGATTAGCAGAAAACTGCATAATGCAGGAACTTAAGGCTGCTTCTGAGTAAGGGGAGTTTGCCAGCATCCATACAAGCTAGAAGTTACCTTTGTTATAGAGTTTCAGTCTTTGCTGTACAGATGTAATGGCTCCCAGTACTGAAAGGCGATTCACTCGAGACTTAATGTTGGAGGCAGTGCCAAATTCATCCGCTAACATTTTTGCCACTCGTGAAATCTGGTCTTTGGGGGGAATGATCAACGATATCATGCTGGTACCATTGCTGAGAAAGGAAAAAAGAGGGGTTGTGAGCAGCCACCAGCCAAAGCAACACGTGTATTCGTACCATATTCCATGCACACAGCTGTCTCTCCTCCCTCCCCCCCAACAATGATTCACGTCACTGTTATCAGAGTCATTCCCCTTCTGCTGGACAATAATTGGAGAGAAAAGAAACCAAAACAGGCTTGTCAAGAGGATTTGACTCCATAACCAGGTGTTCAGGTTAGCCACTACCAAGCAAGTCCTCCAAAAGTTGCTTGTTTAACCTGGGATACTGCTCTGGAAAAACAAAAAAAACCCCACATATGCACAGGCTTCGGGCTGCAAGCCAAAGGCATGTAAGCAGTCCCCAGCAGAGATTATTTAAAACAATGCAGCCACATACTTTAAGGACATTTTTAAGCCCATTCCATTTGTTCTCAGACAGCTGGAGCACTAGCCAGCTCAAGTGCTGTTTTAACACTTTATTTTCCTCAGATTAAGACAGCAAACTCAACTGGAAGGATCCTTTTGTGGCAGTCAGTCTTTCCTGCCTTCCTGCTAGCACTCTGCTTTATAGAGAAGCTCACCAACTCTGGCAGCCACTTTATTTAAAGTGTGCTTAAGTACACGACTGCGAGTTCAGAAGCACCAAGCCCAAGCACGGAACCAGGAGATAAGACCCCACAAATCACTAACTGGGTTAAGTTAAATGAAAAAAGTAAGTTTTATATTAGTTTTCCTACAGCTTTGGGGTGGATCCTGCAGAGGTCTTAATCCCCAAGGCAGCCTCATGGCTTAAATCCATCCAAAGCCAAAACAAAAATTGGAGAAGCTCCTGTCTGCCTTCCAGCAGGTACCTCCCATCTGCCATTGAAGAATCCCAGATGTCTGAAGTGCTGCTTCTGCACTGTCTCAAACTTAACCCAGACTTCATACTTCACATTAGAGTAATAGCACAAAAATCAAATACCTCATCGTGTCCTCCCAAGGGCAAACCGGCTAAGCTCTGTGAAAAATCCTCTGCTCAGGATTCTGAGTCAGAGCACCAGCAAAGTGCTTTTCAGCCACAAAAAAAATGGGGTTTGCTCTTTTACATTTCTTACAGTAGGACACAACTAAGGCAGTACCTGCCTGCTGCTGTTCCAGCTTGTCATGCACTAGCATCCTGCCTGAAGTGTTTGGGCTACGGAGACAGCAGGGAAGTGCTTTAAAAAGCATCACCTCATTAGCCTCTTTACAAAAGTTGTACAGCCCTTTTCCGAAGATCTTCAATTCAGGCCAAGTTGAAACAGATGCTGGTAGGTCAAATAAGTCCCTGACCTTAAAGACAACTAATTGGTTTTAATATCCAAGTTCCCCATACACACTGATCAAGAAAGTCGCAAAGAGGCACTTGCACGCATTATTCCCAGAAGGAGCTTTGAGCCATGCTGACAGCTATCAGACTTCCAGGTCACACCAGCCAAGAATACTCTGTATACCACTCAATTAAAGCAGTTCGCTACCCCAGTGAATGGCACAAGCCTTAGGGGAGATCTAATGGCCTCTCATTCCCAGCAGGCTCCTTTGAGCCAGAAGCTGATCAGAATGAAAGCAACTCTTCCCGACTTTTCTGAAAGTGGCACTCTCGAAGCAAGCTCACGCAGTTCGTTTCTTCCTCTGAAAGAAGAGATTTTCAGCCTTCTCAGAGATTAGAAAGCTCTGCACATCACACCTAGCTTGCTGCACGAACTCAGGGCATCCCGATGTGCCAGGCGGGACCATCATGCCCCTTGGGCACTCACAGCTCTCCTGCCAGGACATTTCATGCAGCTAGAGGAGAAAGAGCAGACAGTGAGCTAGGACGGGCAGCAGGGATAGCAAGGAGGAAGAAAGACTGGGTGTGCCCTCCCAAGACCAATACTTCAGTAAAAAAAAAGCACTTGTAAAGGTGCCTTTAGTTTTTAAATGCAAGCCAGCCCTCAGATCCCAGCCCCCAGCCTCATGTTATATTTCACTGCCCCAGGAACACTGGCCAGATGGACATGGGAATTAGCAGAGCCACTGGCCAGAGCACAGCCCTGTGGACAGCACCAAACCCACACCTTGAAGGGGCCACCCTGACTGGTGATTATTTATATTACACACAGCATCTTATCTGTAAGACAGTCATGTGTGTCTGTCAAACCACTGTTCCTTAGTAACCCCCTGCCCAGAGCACCCTACCCCAAGTAATACAGTGGACTTTACAGGGCCTTGTGAATTATTACTGCAAACGAGTAAATTAAAAGGGTCTCTTGGATGATGCAGTCTCCCTCATTTAAGTCTCAAACTAGTTTAACACAGCACAGTACTGTGCTCAGTCCAACCCTTCAGCTAATTCCAGCCTGGATTTATATCCAAAAGCACCTTCCATTACCAACACCAAGTGCATTTCTCAGGTTTGACGTGCTTTTGCCACTATTTACTCAATCAAAGCTATTTCAGGCACTATCCAATTCCTGCAGAATCCAGCAAAACAGCAGGCATGCAGCTTGCCACGGGAGCAGCAGCAGCCAGAGCACCTCACAGCACCCCAGGCTGCTGGAGCCCGGGGCAGGAGCCAACCAGCCTGTCACCCTGTGTCCCTGGGCACCCAGCACTGCTGCTGCCGCCTGCTGGGTACAGCTAATCCACCCAGCCAAGCAGTTCATTAGGCAGCTGCTAATTGAAGGTAACAGTCAGCACCCTCTGCTCATCTCCCTCTTCCTTAAACGAACACACTGTCAAGACCTGATCACTAAATTAGACCATGTCCCAGAGAGGTCAAGACCAGCAAGCCACCAGCTGAAGCAGATCTGCACACAAAGTGACCAGGACGGCTGCAGAACTCCCTCACACACCTCCAAGACCTTGTCATCCTGCTGCAGAACAACTTTGCCCCTCCCAAAGCAAGCTCGTACCTGTGCATGACTCTACTGCAGAACAGCAGGGTCTGAAAACCCATGGTTGCATGTTAACCTCAACGAGACCAAACGCAGCAGAGTTTCTAAGAAAACTGCAGTTCAAAAACACTTGGGAAAAACCAGGTTACTCTGCACATACAACACCCAGGTCTGCCATCAGCCTCTGCAGCCACTCTGCCTGAACGAGACAACAGGTACTCCTATGAAATCCCATGCCTCCTCCTCCTCTGCTGCTCAGTGAGCTGCACGCTGGGTTCTGGAGTATTTTTACCCTGGCCATGACACCTGGGAGTCACGCTGACTGCACCTCTCAAACCAACGGGCTGCACTGAGCGTGGAGCACGCAGGACACCGGCTGCCAACCACGGAACCCCCAGTGAGCACACGGCCAGACAGAACTTCATCACAGGACTGCTACAGTGAACAATTAAGTAATCAATCTAGATAAAGGGCAGCGCTCGTGCTGGCAGCTCAGGATTGAAGGTGCAATGAGCTGGTTCTTCCCTGTACCTTCCCCACCTGTCCCGCAGGAAGGATGGACCTGAAGCACATTCTGCTCAGCAGGATCCCCACTTCCAAATGCAGCACTACTAAGAGGTTCCCCTCCCTGGTTTTAGTGCACCCAAGACAAATCACACTCGATCAGCTGGCAGCTAATGCTTTGGGACTGAGCTGAGCCACAAGTTTTCAGCAGCTAGAGCCAGTTGCTGTCCCTATTCTGGGCTGAGGAGCACCTGGTTCTGGGCTGAGGAGCTGCCCTTGTAATGCAACTCTGTGTGCCCAGACCCGAGATGCTCTGAGAGGTTGGGCTGAGAGATCTGCTCTGGAAGAAGCCAGCATCCCTACCACAGGACAGCACAACAGGTGCCACTGCACAAGGAACTGGAGAGGAGACAACAACCCAAAGCATTAGGGACACCTGTCCACACACTGCAGAGAAACAAGGGGGCAATTAAGTGGCAACCTCTGGAAAGGCAGAAACTCTTCCCTGTCTGGGTACTATGGTTACTACTCACGCTGTGCAGCCCTGTCAGTAATTGGCAATTAGCTCAGACTCAGCATGGCCTGGAAGGTACCAGCACTGGGTATCTCTAGAATAGATGACGATGATGATCAGAGCTCCAACTGTGCTCCTAAACCTCTGCAGGTGGGCTCCAGCCTTGCTCCTACAACCCACCAGAGAGCTGTTTGGGGGAACAGGGGAAGCCAAAACAAGCACGTTTTGATCTCTTGAGACAGAAAGTTCCTTAGAAAATTGAGGTTTGTGGATAGGACAGACTGTTCTATCATTAAAACTTCAATGTTGCTGCAGTTTGAATTTCAGACAACTGCACCACAAACCAAACAGCCTTCCCTGCCACAGACAGGCCTAAGAGCAAATGTTCACAAGTTGTCACAGCAAGTGGCAGTGTGTGTGGTGCCAAATCATTGCTAACCTAGCCCCAAAAAGCTGCAAAGTTCTGCCACTACTCCTGCAAGCAGGCACTACGGCATCCAAACAGCTCCTTTTCCCCACCAGGTCTTCCTGCACTGCCTAAGGAGTATCAGCCACCAGCATCTCACCGTGCCCTGTGGCAGCTGGGGCACTGCAGACCAAGAAAAGAACCATCGGGTCCCTTTCAGAAGAGTGGGGATGGCACAGAAGACACTCACACCAGCTGGATTGCTGTGCCGAGTCCCAGGCCACGTCTGGCACCAGCACAGTGCCCACTGTGTTTTATGGTTCAGCTTGAGGAAGCCACCACAACAGAAGGCAAGTGCACAAAGCAAGCAGTGTGTGGCATCTGAAACGAGCTGCCAAGTACACCCCATGGATGGTTTCCATCACAGCTGGCAACGGAGCCTCCTGTTCTGGGTGACCATCTTCATCTACAGGGCTTCTACTCTTTCCCCCATCAGAAGGAACAGCTGAGCAGATCCTTAAACCTTCAGTTTTCCACTGAAACCAGAGACTGGTGTAGAGGTCTTGTAACAGACCCCCCATCTCACACAGTGGAATGGTTACCTGCACAGCCACACGCCACACAGAGCACCAAACACCCACTGCAGCTGCCCTCAACTTGGCAGGCAAGAGCAACCCCAAGCAGAGGTCTGAGGAGGAACAGCCACTCAACCTGTCTCCTGGAACCTGGGATCTGCCCTGGCCAGGGGGAGCTCTCACTTAGCAGCCATGCTGTATAAATAGCACTTACTGGCCTGTGCTGTGGGATCAGAGAAGACTTCACAAAGAGCAGCTGAGCTGTAGATGTTCCACAATGAAACATTTTACACTAACAGCCCACTGTGTGATGTGGAGATAGAGGCAAGGAAGGTCAGTCACTCTCTATCACTCAAAAGGAGCTTCTTTTTACAGGGCATTGGCTTCACCAGTGTCCTGCTTTCCCCAGGAGCTGAGGGCAGCACAAGGCCTGTGTGTGACTGCCAGAGACCGGCAGGAGTGTGGAGCAAACAGCTTTCAGATAATCTGATCTTAACCACACAGCACAGCTAGGAAGCTGGTCATAGCTGTGCCCTTTAAAGGCTTAGTGTATTTTGATAAGACAAAGCTTCATTGAATAGGAAGTGGTTCAAGTTCACTTGAGATGCCATATCTAGAGACAAGACAGCAGAAGCAAAAGCTACATAACTTTTCCTGGAAATCCCATCAGCCTGCTAAGAAAGTGCAAAGACAGTCTTAAGAGCCTGGGATCCCTTCAGTGCTTCAGAGGCAACGTCATCTGGAAGCTTACCCAAAGACTGCATTGCCTGGGAGAACATGGGCTGAATGCTTTGCAGCAAGCACAGCCAACACGCCTCAATCTAACTGCTGCTTAACACTCAACAGCTTTTTGTGATGTCTCCAAGTTCAGATGATGGGCTCGAAGCACAGCCCAAGCAGGAGACAAGTGTTGCACCAATAACTAGCCAGAGCACACACCACCAGTTAGCTGACACTGGGACCTACCGTCAGCTCCCTTGAAGTTCAATGTAAAGTTGAGCTGGAAGCCATGCTCTTGGCAATACTCTTCACAGCATCATTCCAGCAAAAGCATCACAACCCTCACCTCAGAGGCATTCTGCATGTCACTACAGCATACACCAGAACTCTGGATCATCTACTAAAAGGCAACATGAATACAAGTTGCTCCTCAGAGGTTTCCAGGTCATTCAAAGGGTATGAAGATATGGAAGAGATCAGTTCCCAGGCAAAAGTAAGGCAGAGATGACCTCTCTGGATCCAGTGCCACCTCAGAAGAACAGAAAAAGGCCAAGATGGAGGCAGGGCGGATATGATGGGACGATCCCAGAGCCAGAAGACCAAGGAATTCTTTCCTCAAGAGTACTTTTCAGTATAAGCTGTAATTGGAGAAAGCAAGCCCCCCTCCCGAGTGGAAGAAACGAGAAACATTCCAGATAGCTAATTCCCCCAAGAAACACTCCAGATAGCTAATTCCCAGCAGTCTTTGAATGCCACCTCTACCCTGGACAAAGGAAAACCACTTAGCTGCACAGCATTGCCACCACGGCTCACACAACGCCAAGCTCTCCACTGCAGCTCTGTCCCACAGCCCTACACAGGAATCTTCGATCGCATCTGCCAGCATCAGAGGAAGATGACATCCAAAAAGCACTCTGTGTACCCAGAAGCAGCTTGAACACGGTTATTAAGCCTGCCCTGGGAAGGTATTCTGCCCTCTCACCCTAGCCCAATGACCTTCTCAAAGAGGAAAAGCCCCCAGATGCCAAGCAAGCTTATGAGCACAAGCTAGGGAGCGAAGCACTAAGCCAGAACCCATGCTGGGAGAAGAGAGTCTGCTCTCCCCAGTGTAGCCCCTGCTCCAGCAGCAAGGGAGAGCTTCCCACAGGGAGGCAGCAGATGGCTGCTCCAGCAAAGGCACAGGGGCAAGGCCAGCTAGTGTCTCACCAAGGGTCAGGCAAGGTAGTGCTCCTCTCCCCCCCCCCCAGCAGTCGCTGGGCTGCTGCCAGGAGCTGCCTCCTGAGCTCAGCATGCATCGCTCCCCAGGGACAGAAAGGAGGAGAAGGAAGAATCAGGTCACAGACCTCTACTTCTCCATGTGGCAGAGAATTTGGCCAGGTGTCACGTGTCCGAAGGCTGCACAGGTAGCAGGTAACAGCAAGCCCTTGCCCATTGGTCCAGCACACGCTGCCTGCACAGAGGTCAATGTCAACCCAAGCAGCTCCATGCTCCGAGCTTCCTCCCATCCCACCTGGGGCCAGCTCTGACACCACGACTGCTGCTCAGGCAACTGCCAATGCCCAGGTCCTGAGCCAGTCCCACAGCTCCAGGAGCAGATCCTGGCTCCATCCGTACTGCCAAAGAGCACCGAATCAGCACGAGTGGACCCCGCACACCCCATGGGGAAGGTGAATCAATAAATACCACGCTGAAATCCTTGGATCAAAGGCAACACATCCCAACACACAACTGTTCTGAATAGACCTCACTGGCCGCATCTGACCTCCTGCAGCCAGCCCGGGTGCCCAATTACCGGCGAGTGGAACAGACATCTCTGCACTTCAGACATCCGTGACTCACTGGGAGGCTCAGTTCTGCCACAGCTCCCCTGCTCCCCCCCCTCCCTCTCCAATTATTAATGCTCCAAGTTTAAAAGACTTGTTGCATTATGCTAATGGCCCAGTTGGGTACAAGATGTACACTGAGGGACTGAAGCAACAAATCCAGATTTGCTTGTTAAGATGTTAATGCCTCAGAGCTACATGGGAATAGGGAGCTAAGGGGGGAGGTGGGGGGGGAGGAAATTCTGTGCTGTACAAAGCCAAAAAAGTCTGTCCTCTTTTGAGGTGCTCATTCCCACCCTCTACCACGTCACTTCTCTTCAGCAGTCAGGGGCTCATTCATTAGCTCTCCGTGGATGATGATCTGTGCATGAATCACACTGCTCACTAATGATTCACACAGTTGTGGAGCAGGGTATCAGGCTGCCGACCTACCAAGGGCTGTAAAACACTCAGCAGAGCTCCTGCCTGACACGTAACCCTTCTCCCACATCAGGGCATTTTCTGCCTCTGCCTGGTGTGTAGTCATAAAACAACGTTTCCTAATCGTTGCTATAATTCAAAAGAAACAAGTAGAGCAGGCAGATGAGAAAGCCCAGGAGATGTTTTACAACAATTAGACAGAGGCAATGAGTAGGGTGTCAGCAACCCCTGGCTCCAGCTGCCTTCTCACCTGGCACAGGGAGAGGGCGGCTGTCCCTGACCACCCACCCTCAACACCACTCACACACAAGCTCTTAGGAGGCACCGCCTCAGTCCCGAGAGGTCTGATCAGCCCCACTCACATGAAATCCACCGCCAGCTCCTAACCCCAGCACTACTGAGCCTGGCAGCCCGCAGGGACTCGGCAGCCACCGCAGGAGTGTGTGATCCCCACAGGGTCACAGAGCTGCAGGGACCACTTCTGCCCTGCACCAGCCTCCTGCTCCTCCTCACACTCCCAGAAGCAGAGGGCAGTATCAATATGACAGCCTCTAACTCTGCAACAGAAACGTGACCTCCTTTAGAATCCACCCTCAAGACAAGCAGGCTGAGACAGCACTTGCTCTCAGGAGCAGTTCAGCTTAGGGACGGACCCACATCCCAACCTCTTCCCTAAACATTCCTCACTTTAATGACTGCTCATGAAGCCAAAGCAGAAAACTCCTGGCCAGTCAAGATAAATGCCAGGTGCCACCCCACAGGTGCTACTCTTCCAGTCCTTGTCACACTCCTGTGTGTCACATTCCGCCCAGAGCAAAGCACAGCCTTTACCCCAAGGCTGGCCCAGCCCAGATTCCGACAGAACACGACTTTTAGCAAAGGTAGGTCCATTGGAGGCACCAGTCTGCTGTGGAGGGATCCTCAAGCCTACCCCACGACTGGCACTAGCATGACATATCAGCACTGCAACCTAATTAACACAGCAGAGGTTGAAAAGCCACAGCACTGCCCTTCGCAGCCCAACCAGCTCACCCAGGCCCACCTCAAGGTCTCCACCATACTCCATGTCCTAAGGTGAAAGCTACAGCTCTGCAGAAAGAGAGCCCATATCAAAGGTTAAACTGTGTCCCAGAGCCCAGACCCAAGGCATAGCCACAATGATGAACAGATCCTGACTAAGAAGGTAGGGAAAGAGACCTGCTGCCAGCCTGGGAGCAGGGGAGGGAGCCTCTGAACTCAAATCTCCAGCAGCACAGCCAGAAACCAGTCATGGCAACGAAAGACCACACCAAATCCTCCTCCTGATGCACGAGATCACTTAAGATAGTTACACTGGCACTTGGTTGGACATGGTGGTGGTGTTACACTCACACAGGACACACCACACCACTATATATGGTGTACTGTGTCATACAAGCATATATGGTGCAGCAGAGGAATTCACAGTGGAGTTAAGAATCCTCTACCCCAGCACATCCAGCTGTGCAACAGTTGCTCCAGCACAGTTGCAATTTGAGGGGAATGAAGCTGCACAGCCCCTGCCACCAGCAGAACAAGCCAGTGACAGTCCAAGTGCTGCAGGTGCTCCCAGAAGTGACCGAGTACTCGCACTGCCTAATTCAGGAGAGAAATACAGCTCCCCAGTGCAGCACAGGACAACCCCGGCACCATCCACTTCCCAGGGCTTTGTCCAAAAGAACTTGGGAAGAAGGCAAACCCATATAGGACATCTACCTGCAAGTGGCCCAGTTATTCCCCCAGTGCATCCCAGCAGCTAGCATTGCTACAGTGGTAAGCTAGCAGAGGAACAGGCCAAGACACTTTCTCCAGAACCATCAGGTTGCCCAGACAGGTCTCAGCCTTGCCAACTTGCCTGCTCACAAAAGCATTATCACCTCGGGACACTCCAGAACAAGGTACAGAGGTGCAGAGCCTACCACCCACCTTCACCCAAGCAGCTTCCCATCCCTGTCACACAAAGCTGGGAAACAGCAGCAGTTTGAGGCCAATTCCAAAGCCGGGCCCTTCCACCAGGACCAGCAAGGCTCCAGATGGGCTGCAGGGGAACCCAGCTGCAAACGATGCTTTCTGCAACACAAGCTGGGCAAATCATGTCTAAATGACAGGCCAGCTTTTCCACCCTCAAGCAGAACTAGTGTGTTTCACTTTGCAGGAATTCCCCCATGTTTTCAGGCCTCTGTCCTTCTTGGTGACTTTATCTGTCTCACATTTGGTCTCTCCCGTATCCCAGATGGAAGTCTCAACTTGGCAGAATCCAAACCCTAGCAGGAACCTGCATCGCTTTGCTTTCCCATAGCTCTGGAGACACCAAGACTTCCTCTTCTCTTGCCATTTCTCCGTTCTCCTGCCTCGAGACCTTTCTTCCAGTTACAACCAGAATAAGTTATTGTTCAGGCTCAGTTCCTGCATTTGCTGTGTATGTCCCATTCCCTTCACCTTCCAAAATAATTTGGAAGAACGTTCTTTGACACACTCAGTTTGTCACCCCTAGCTGTGCTCACGGGCAGAGCCTCCAGTGACACCACCCTCCCTGCCTCTGCTTTTCCTGTTTCAGAAAAACAGCTTTAAGGGCTACTGCTCTGAACACAGGTCCAGCTCTGCCTTTAAGTTCAAGGCAGGAGAGATGTCTTCAGGGAGCAGGTTCTTGAAGGCTTCACCTTTACATTGCAGCTCCACATGCTGCACCAGCACCTGCTGCACTCACCCGGGGTCAGCAAGCCCACCTGCCCAGCGGAGGGGTTCACAAACTGCCCCGAGCAGAGCCCTTTGCAGGGAGAACACCTCCATCTCTAGGACTTTGAGGAGCTACCCAAATGTGATCCAGATGTGACATCTCAGGCCTGAGCCTGCAAGGAAGCTGCTTGTTGTTGCCGAGACTTGATTTTGCCAAGCATTTACAGTTTAGATTAGCAGAAAAAAAAACTGAGCAGAGCTCTGCTAACTATTCAGAACTGCAAAGACCAAAGGAACAAAGAGGGATTGTCAGTTTAACACTGACACTGGGAAACTGCATGAAGCAACAGCAGAAAAGCCCCAAGAGGGAGGATAAGGCAAAAACACAGTGGCTAACACCACCTCTTGACTTGAGCTGCTGCAACATCCTCATGCAAAGACATGGCTGCAGCTTCTGGGGGGCACAGCTTTCCACCAAGAGTCTGTTCTACAAAAAACAGGGACTGAAAGCAGAACCACTTAGAAGCAGAGACATTCTATCAAAGTCTGAGCACTCCAAGCTACCAGAGGTGAATAACAAGGCTAGACTTCTCAAAAGGTCTTAATTGCTTATCACCAGCCTTTCACCCTCATCTTCTCCTGGCTGGAGAGGTTAACTGCCTGCAGCACAGGACTGGAGCCCCATTTGCTCTCACCCATACACGCTCTGCAGACACCAGCTCCTGCTCACCAAATCAAAGATCAACTCATTAACTCTGTTGCAGTATCAGACAGCTCACAACTCAACTTTGGAAGAGCTAGGAGGAGATAACAGACACTTCTGTTTCAGAAAGCAAGATCGACAAAACCTCCTTCTACTCCCTGCCAGCAGAAACAGGGTTTTGGGGCGAGTTTGGGGCTTTTAAAAATTATTTTTCACTATTTGCCAGATTCTGGCTATCCAGAGATCAGTGAGAAAGCTCACCAGGGCTGGTGAAATAACCCAGGACATTCTTGCTAGGATGTTACCTTGAAGCCTGAGAAGCAGCCTTACCCTCACTGGCCTCTAGCTGATCAGCTTCTGGCAAAGCTGTAGCTCTAATCTTCTCCCTTGGTTTTCTGACCAAACACTGCCACTCACCTCATCTATCCCAGACACGACAAAAGCAGTTCCTTGCCCTTATGCTCACTTAACATTTTGGTAACACTCTGTAGATTACACTGAGATTTTACCAAAATGGCTGGGTAACAGCAGAGGTGCCCCAACCACCACAGGAGAATTGAACGTCCAGCTCCAGCTTCCTCCGTTTCCCTTCCCTTTGATCTACTGCAGGAACAACGAGCACATGAAACTGGGACACTGATGCTGGGTCACTACGAGGAGGACATGAGTAAGGGAAGGTGGAGACGCCCAGGAGTCCCCAGCCCTCCACAGTGCCCTATTTAAAGGCTTTGCCCCCTAACCCACCCCAGAACAGGTCTTCCTACTCCACAGGAAGAGGAAGCGACTCTCCCAAAGGCCGGAAAAGCCTGTTTCACTGCTCACACCTCCTGTGCCAGCGAGCCTAATGCTCCTAGGTGGCAAAACCTGCGGCATCTCTTCCCTTTACCGGACCCAAACAACTTAGGATAATGCTAGCCAGGACTCCCTGGAAGCACCACGCGCATTTGCAGCTAACCAGCATAACCTTGCTCACAGCAAGGACTGCTGGCATCAGCAGCCTTCCTCAGGTGGTGGTTTAGCAGCTATAGCACACGTAGCACACCCAGGAACAGCAGTGTCGCGACAGCCAGGTGTGCTGGACCCAGGGAGCTCAGCTGAACACCCTACACACATCTATAGCACTTGCAGCACCTTTGCTGTGAAGCAGAGGTGTGTCAGGGATCACTGCTGGGGATCACCCAGGGCTGTGCCCCCAGGAAGCTGTTCCCCAAGAGCCCCCCGCTCCAGGGCAGCCCTCAGCCTCACCTCTCTCAGAGCTCTCTGAGAACAGGTTTAACCTTGCTCCTCACAACACTGATCTACTCCAAACAGCACGAGAGCTGCTGCTAGAGGCAGACACGCTCGTGCTAACAGGTTATGAATCAGGGAGATCCCAAACATCAGCTGTGTGCTTCCAAAGCACCCCACAGCCTCCCTCGGTGCCGTTACAGGGACCAGCAGCTGCTTCCACAGCTCCCCGAGCCCTCTCAGCTTCACAGCAGAAGTCATTCACACGCTCCCAGGGCTGCTGGGACCTCCCCACCAGCACAGCGCACGCTGTCAGCGCCATGCGAAGGCACCACAGTCAAAGTCCACTCCACTGCAGGGCAGGAAAACTCCAGCTCCACGTTCCCTGTTCCCACACCCCCATCCCTCGCACAGCCACGCCGTAACTCAATTAAACAAAATTTAGGAGAGTTGTGGCTTGGGTTCTCCTCCCCTTCCCCCTCCTGCCTGGGTTGGTTTTCAGCTGAACGATTCCCCTGGCCTGCTCTGTGCATCAGGGCAAACACCAGCACTAAGGAAAGGGCCAGACAGGGTCTGGGCTTCCCCGAGCTGTGCAAACACAACCTGTGTTTGGGTGGGCACAGGCAGACACCAGCACTGCCCCAGCGAGATGAGCACAGGCTCAGGTGAGCCTGTGGAAACTGGAGCCATGAGGGCAGCTGAGGAGTCACCCTTCATTTTTATTTTATTGCGTTGTACACTGAGACACACGCTTGCTCTGCTGTGTGACAGCTCCAGCACCCACAGTTCCTGCAATTACTCCAGCCCGAGTGGCTTTCTGACCCAGGAAGCTGCTGAGTTACCCACAGACACGGGCACGTGTCACTGCTGCCATGGCACAGGCTGCAAGAACATCCAGCAATTTTACTTCTGGTGGGGAAAAAAAAGAAATCAAAGTGCGAGGAGGTAACGTTACCCAGACTCTGGGAGGGGGGGCTTTTGGGGAAGTGGAGCTGAGCACTTTCACTGCAAGGGGTCAGGGTGATCACGTCAGTGCCAGGCAGAGCAGTGACACAGTCACAGTGCCCCGGCCCCGTGTCCCTGCGCTCAGCCCCTGCCTGCCCCGGGCCAGCTGGGCCCTGGGGAGGAGCCCGGGCCCGCACGGGGCCCAGAGGAGCCGTCTCCTCGGGCTGGAATCCGCCGTTCCCCGGTGCCAGCTGGCACGGGGCGGCCAAGGGGAACACACGGTGCAGCCGGAGCTCCGCCACCAGCCCGGGCCCCGCGTCCCCTCTGCTCCGGGGCCGGGCCGGGCCGCTGTGACCGCCCCGCAGGGGACTCACC
>VZRW01010838.1:562109-586969 GCA_013398125.1 Aegotheles bennettii
GGCTGGGAAACGGCGCCCGGGGAGGCGGTGGCGGGGGGGTCGGTGCCCCCCAGGCCTGTGCGGGGAGGGGGAGATAAGCACCGGGCTGTGCCGGGGCTGCGGGGCTCCCTGCCCCACGGCACCGCCCCGGCACCCCGCAGAACCCCCCCGGGGGCTCGGCTCGGCAGAGCAGGGTGCCCCGTGTGGCCCTGGGCCGGGGCCCGTCGCGTTAAGGCGTTATTGGGGGTGGGTTGACCGCCAGGAGCCAGCGAGCCCGCCCGTGAGCCANAGGACAGCAGGGACCGGCCCGCCTCTGCCTGTCTGAGCACACGGCCAGGAACTGCGGCTACACCCGCCCGCAGCCCCACACCCTGCCTGGGTCACCCCCAGGACACCAGGCAGTGGGCTGGGGGGTGCCACAGTCCAGGGGGCACCTGCAGGTTCTGCCCCTGGGACAGCCCCAAGCGGGGCTGGCTGGAGATGTGGAGATGAGATGATGCTGAAGCCATCTATGGGTTTCTTTAAGTGGTAGGACGAAGGCTGCTTCCCTGCTTCCCCCCCCCGAGGTGATGCTCTCCTGGTGATGCTGGGGGGTTCATGGCCACCCTGCCCCCCCAGTCCCAGCTCTGGTGTTTGCTGTCAGCCTCCTGCCCTGCCCTGCCCGGGGACAGCCTGCCCTCCATGCTATGGGATGGTCCTGCTCTTAGGACATCAGCCACTGCCATAGCCCGAGCCCCCTGCAGCCCCCGCTCCCTCCTGCACTGCCTCGCAGCTCCCTAGCCCAGTGTGGCCCCAGTAAAGCAGCACCAACACCCTGCTGGGAGCTGGGAACGGGGCAGAGCTGTGCAGCACGGTCACCTGAGCAGTCTGCTCTGGGACCCAGCCTGAAGCTGTCGGCAGAGTCGTGCCAGGGAGATGCTGTGAATTTCTGAGCTACCTGGTTGGACTTAAAGTCCTGTTTCTCTTCTGGTCCCACGGAGCCCTTTATAATCCTCCTCAGAACAGTAAGACAGTGGATTATGCCTGGCTTTAGGAGATGATCTGCTGAGATGGAAGTTTCTGTGCCTCACAGGACAGGGACAGCAGGTGGACAGCAATTTACCCCGTGCTTCCCTGGCAATCTTGCCCTTCCCATTCAATCCAGGGACACCAAAAGAGCACACCTGCTACTGGCTCCCAGCCCCAGGCACTCACTTTGCTGTGGCCCTGTCTGCTCCAGCCACCCCAGCACGACAGACACTGCCATCGAGTTGGAGAGGGGCTTTTCAAAGTCCTGCTGCACTGTTTGGAGGTACTGAACACAGCCGTGCCTTCACAGCATGCTGACACTCACCGTCTTGCAGGAAAGGGGGAGAGACTCCCATCATGTGCAAAATCTTTCTTAATTACTTTTCTTAATTACTATCATACACAGTAACTTACTCCAGAGCTGCAGCACTGCCAGGCTACATGAAAGCATCAGCCTGTGTGGAGAATGACAGTGGGCAAGGAAGTCCCCCCACCCTCTGCTGCCAGACACCTCCCCAGTGGTGGGAGGGCAGCAGGTGACTCCTCAGGACAGGAGTTGCTCCTTTTTATGAGTGGCAACAGCCTGGCTGCTGCATCTCCTGCCTTCCTGGCAGTGTTTCACAGCAAGAAACTGCTCTCAGCAGGGCACATTGAACCAGACTTGACTCCTCCCCAGCTCAGTAGTTCAGCTGATGGAGGAGGAGCTAAGAACAGTGCATTAAAAAATAAAGAACATCTATGAAAGATGGCTTTAAACTGTGACAGGGAAAAGAATTCATTCAAGAAGTAAAGACCAGCCCTGATCAATGATTCAGGACCCTGGAGGCTGCGAGCTGATCCATCCACTGCCTTCAGCCCAGCAGCCCCACGAGTGCAGAGCAGAGCAGAGCAGAGCAGAGGCAGGAGCGTGCAAGCCGCAGCAGCAGCGCTGTCCTGGGCTGCCCCCGGCCCCGCTGCAGGGACAGCTGGCTGCAGTCTCAGGGCAGCAGCAGGAAACCCTTCCACAGAGGATGCTTTTTAACAGGTTTCAATTAAGGACACTTCCTTTCAGCACCTGAAATGCAGCACTCACTTTGCCAGAAAATCCCTCCTTTTCCAGACTGTAGTTTTATACAGGGGATCACTGCTGACAGGAGCAGCAGCAGAGGGAGATTCAGGACAGAAGTCATCTGCAGGTGAGGTTTGGAAAGATTATTCCCAGAGATGCAGAGCAGAGTGCTCCCCACCACTGCCGAGCCTGTGTACAGGATAGGAGCAGGCTGTGACAGAACAAAGCACAGAGCTTCACACGTGAGACACACACAGCCACACACCTGGACCACAGAATCCCTTCCATTGGAGAAGACCTTCAAGATCATCAAGTCCAACCATCAACCCAAGACTGCCAAGTGCACCACTAAACCATGTCCCCAAGGGCCACATCCAAATGTTTCTGGCACAAACAGCCCTTAGGAGCAGCAGTTGCTGCACACACGCACGTCCTTACCCACAGGTTCCTCAGATCTTCCTGGGAACTGTGCTGGTCACACCATCCAGGCACACCTCAGCCTGCCCTTACCTCCCTGTGACAGCCCTGACACTTCAACCCCAACACTACAGGACTTGGACCCACACGTGATGAATTTGTAACCACTTGGCCACTTGTGGGACACCCAGGCCCACACAGCCAGCCCAAGGGAAGCCCTAGAGCCTGGTCTGCTCCCTGTGAGTAGCCACGGCAGAGCTGGCATTCCCAGACCCCGCTGATGCCCCTGCTGAGGGCAAAGTGCTGAATTTTGGGGTGGAAATCCTCAGCCCACCCAAAGTCAGGCAGCTTAATCCCCCACTGCACACCTGCCCCCACCCCCCAGCACCCCACTGCTCCAGGCTGGGCCTGAGGCATCACCTCTCATCTCCAGTGGCTGGACCAGGCCCCCTCCTCACCACCTTTTATGCCCAGTCCAAGATGCTTTGAGCTCCCCCACTCCAGAAAGGTGCTGCCACTACAGCTGGCTGGCCGCTCCCCACCAGGAGCTCCCACAGGCAATTCACATGCTCACGTTCTCCATCAAAGGCCAGGAGACCAAGAACTCCATGTCTGACACTTTTCTGCTTTTATTTAAAAAAAAAATCCAGAATGGATCCAATAACAGTTTTATTATCAAGGAAATTTTGTTACCATAAGCAGAGAATAGACACAGGATGGAGCAGAAGGCTCAGACAAGCAAAGTATTTAATGTCCATGGAGCCTCTTTTGTAAGAAATAGCATTACAGCTAAATTTGAAGGAACCCCTCTCCTTCAGAACAAGGCTACTAGAACCCAGCTGCAGATCTGAACGTCCTCCAGCAATGGAACCAGCCCTGGCGTTGCTGCTCACAGGCCTCATCACCTGCTCACAAGTGCTCAGATCCACAAGGAGGGTCCGTACAGGTGCGATTCTCCTCCCAGTTCCAGCACAAGTTCCATCTCCACCCTCGATTCAGTGACATGGTTTCCAAGCTTTGATAGCAGATTTTTAGTACACCATTGTGTCAAGGATCAGAAAGAAACGCTCGGCGAGTCCCCAGGTGCCTCAGCTGAGTACCACGGGGCCAAACACCTAACTTCTCCTGGCACGAATTAACTTTCATCAAGTGACAATTTATCTAGCAGACACATCACTAAGTTTATACATTAAAGAATTTTATATATAGAATACTGCAAAAACACAGTAAGTCTGAATTCTGCCCATTGCTGCTCGGGAAGGTCCCTTCTCTCCCAAGCGTCAAGAAAAATCGACCTCTTCTTCATACTCTAGTGAAGGCAAGACAGAGACTTCTTATTGCTTCTCCTCCTTCTGATCCCCCGGACTTCCAGAACCCTCTCGCTCAGAGGCCATCTGTGAAAGAGTTGGCTTATTAGTGGTAGTGACAACAATATGCTTCTCCTAGACCTTTTTTTCCTAAGATGGCTTCGTAGGTTAGTTCCAGACTGAAGAAACCCTTCCACTGGAGAATGGAAACTCCCCTCACCCCTGCACGACTGCTACAAAGAGGGAGGAAGCTACCTTCTCCTTCCTTACGCCTTCCCAGTGCACGTAACAAGCTTACACTGCAGCACTGAATGCTTTCAGTTTGACATCAGAAAAGCAGCTTTCCATGGTAAGGAGAGCTTAGCACCACCAAGGTCACCCAGGCAGAGCATACCACTTCCAACCTGGGGCACTTCCCTGGACAGGTGAAGGACACATCTGCCAGGGCTTGAACAGGTGGGCCTTCCACTGGGAAGGAGATGGAGAAGAAAGTGCCTGTGGCCTTACCACCATAACATCAGACAGCCCGAATGCAAGGCCTGTTACACAATCATCCTTAAAACAAGTCCAGATGTTACTTCTTTAGGACTCTACACACCAAAGGCAAAGCCCTGTCTGTGCTCTTCTTGATGCTCCTCATTGAAAGCTTTCAGTACTTTTCCATACAACACTGTATGGAAATGTAACATGCTGCCCAAGGGACAGCAGGATGGCCAAGGCTTCAGGCATTCACCTCTACCCAACTTCCTACAGCAAGTGTCACTCAGAGCCTCACTGAGACTCAGAACTACCCCCGAGCCCAGCTCCTACCCAAGTGTTTGGTGTCCTGACTCACCCCTGCTCGTCTAGGGGCTATAAAATGGGAATAACCATCAACCTACCTTCTTGTATGCCATTTCAAAGAGCTTCAGGGAAGCCTGCTGCAGGCTGGTTGCTGCCTGCCTGATGTTTTCTCCCGTTTCAGTATCTTTACGAGCCAGAAGTTCCCTCATTTTAGCAATTTCTTCCTTCAATTTGTTGCACTGCAAATAAGTCACAAACAAACACGATTAAACCCTGCACTGTGATCACTGAGAGTCTCACTCCTGTCATTTCACCCATCTACAGCAAAACCACTGCTTTTTTTTGCCACAAGCAGTGAAGTTAAATCTCAAACTGAGCCACACTGTCTGCAGGGACCAGGAGTGTGCTCAGTTCCCAGCAGACACCTGTCCACCCACTAAATGTGCCACACTTGGCACTCATCGGTCCCCCTTGTTCGCAGCCTCAGCAGAGGCGCCGAGGACAGAAAGCCCTGTGGAGACTGAAGAGCCCGCCAAGGCTGAGAGCAGCTTTCCCTGGCACACCTCCCCAGTGAGCCAGGCACCCCAGGAGCCAGGGCAAAGGCAAAAGAAAGCTGGCTTTCATCTAGATTTAAGGCATGTCAGCAAGCCAGCGAGTACGGCTGTTCACCACCCTGTTTAATCCCTTTGTTGCACGTGGGAGAAGGAGCAGAGAGGCAAACCAAAGCAGTGCGGTCTCATCCCAGCCCCTGCAGCCATCTGTCAAACTCTCCATACAGTCTGGCATTCCTCTGTCAGGCTGGCACGCTGCTGGAGGGGCAGGCTGGGAGAAGCGAGGTGACGGGGGGACAGCTGTGCCAGCAGTGCTTGCTCAGCAGTGTTTGCTGTCGAAACGTGGGCAGAGCTCTCGTTCAGACCCACGGGAAGGGGAAGGCAATCCACGCCTTCCCTGTCAGGCTGCCATCCCAATGCTTCCTCCGAGCTCTGCTACCTGCTTTCCTTTGGTATTCCCCTCCCAAACAGGGAGCAGCAGTCCTTGCAAGAACAAGGATTTAGGCTCTGTGCTCCTGCGAGAGAGAATTCCAATGATTGTAATCCCAAACACAGAGCCAGCCAATATCCATCCTAGAGAGAGGAGCTGGGCTGGAAAACACCATTTACGTTGATGAGAGGCTACTTACCAGTAAACCATCATCTTGTTCCTTCAAACGCCTCCCAGAGCCCCTCAGAGCCCTTTCATTCTGCTTCCGAGAGCTGTTCACTTGAGATTGTGCAATCTGGTTTAAACTCAGCTCTTGAAATTCATAATGCCAAGATCAAACTGTAGCTCAGAATGGCACACAAAGCACTGCTTTGATACTAAATATCCCCTCCTCTCCAAAGACAGAAGAAAAAATGGAGTCAAGTGGATACAGTAATTTTCATTGCCTCCAAGCTCTTGGGTGCTGCTTTGGTTCTGCTGGGAGCACACAGCAGCTTTGCCTTTGCCCCTCTGCTAACACCCTGGTGGGCACTGCTTGTATTGGGAGCAAAACTCTCCTCTCACACAGGCCCCAGTACAGTTCTTATCACATCACTGCAAGGCCAAGTCAAGGACAGAATTCATGCAGAAACCTTTCATTAGCAGCTTCCCAGCCTCTTAGATCTTCAGTGACACTGAACTCACACTTTGAAGTTGGATATTTGCTATTATCCAAGCCATGTTCTTCTAAGTATGTCCTTACATCCTCCCACCAGCCACACTCAGCCCACTCAGCAAGTGCAAACGCCAGAGGAGTCGGTGACTGTGTCATCTTCCCACAGCACAGAAACACCCCCAGTCAGTGCCACTGGCCAGAGCCAGCTGTGAGTGAAGTGAGAATCTAAGCAGAGCTACAGCAAGGACTCAACTCCTTCACTGTTGCGGGATCAGGAACTACCCACCTCATCTGCTGGCAGCTGATCCTTGAACTCCTCCATCTTGGACTCTGTGTCATGGATGATGCCTTCGGCCATGTTTACAGCTTCCACACGTTCCTGTGTAAGAGAGCTCGTCAGGGTCTACTGCATACATCACCAGCACTACCAGCTGTGTGTGTAGGAATGACAGCAGCTGGCATTTCTTTCCCCAGCCTGCCAAATTCCATTCCATGGTCCTTCTTAATGGCAAGGGGGGAAGAAGAAATGCAAGCACACAATTTCTAGCTGCCTTCTGACACCAGAAAGCCCCAACAGGCAGCCCTCATGCTGTCACACTCAAACTCACTTCCCTGGATGCAAGTAGTACCGCACCACTGTTGCCACATGGAGAGGCAGCAACTCTCCTTTAGACAGCAACAGAACGTCAGGAAAATATTCTTAAAGTTTCTTCAGCAACAAGGGCACCAGAGACAACTAGAATGCTGGGTTGTTTTACTCGTGTCCCCTTATTACAAACGCTTGTAGCACCTCAACAGTTGAAGTGCAAGGTAAGCACCACCAGTTCCTAACATTCCTGTTGCAAAGAAGGGACAGGGAAAGCAGAGGAGAGTGGCAGTCCTGCTGAGGCACAGTTCTGTCCCAGTGTCAACATTGAGTTATTTCACCAGCAGCAGTCTCTGGGACACCCAGCCCTCTCCATCGGAAAGAACAGTCCACCTGAACAAGGGTGTGATGATGTTCTCAGGGAGACTAACCACTTACAGGGAAAGCTGATGAAAAAATAACTCAATTTCTATGCTACTTCTTCAGTCTTTGTGGGATGTCAAAGTTCACAGCAGGACACCGAGTCCAGCAGTGATAACTCTGTTTATTTATTCATGATACTTCTGCAGCAGTGAAATCATGATCAGAAAGGCGTAACGAGGGAATTTTGACAATTACAGCTTTACAAGTCAAATAAAGACAAGTCTTAGTTAAGAAAGCAACCTTATCACCTTCTTCTGATAGGTCACTGGCCAGAGAGGAGTCCCACTCCATGATTACAACAGGGAGGAACTTACTCAGTGATTAAGATACAAAGTCAAAGTAAGGCAACAGGGAAAAGTTTTCACTGCAGCCTCTTCAAATGCTGGGCCACCACCAATGCTTCATGGCAACAATGCAGTCATTTAACCAGTGGGACTTTCAGACCAAGGTCTTTAAAGGTCCCCTATCTAACCTACAAATGCTAACAAGCCAATGCTTTGGTGGCTTTAAAGTTTCCGAGGCACAGAGATAGATGCTGCTTCACATGAATTTATTCCATGCACTCTCTCCTTTAGTCCTCTTCTTATCCCTTCAGTACTGAGGGTGAGATTTACAGCACTGCCCAAACACCTGAGACAGCTTTCTACAGACTAGGAAAACACAAAGAGGATCAATGCAGTGTGCCAGTCCCAGCAATCACCAACTATGCTGGTACCATATCCCAGCACAGGCCTTCACTGTGTCTGCTTAAAAATCAGTGCTCTATATTTAGTAGCATAATTCATTAGTACTATCCCCATTAAACCAATCAGTTCCAACCATTAATCCTATGTATATCACAGGTTCAGCCACTCAACCATGGCAAGCATCAGCCTTTTCTTGACAAAGCCAGTGAGGCTTTCAGATGCCTCCTGATGGCTCTGCCTGTGCTGAGGGCAGCCACTGTGCTCAGAGGCTTCATGACAGCACAGTGAGATTTTAAGCACTACAAAAAGCAGCTTCCCACTTCTGAAGGAAGATGCCGAGGTGTAGCTTTGCTGGGCAGGTTCTACAAATTAAGCTTTAAAATAAACTCAGAGAAAGTAGCTTAAGCATCTCTGTCCTGCTTCCATTTAAATGGCACATCCCTGCAGCACGCCAGCTTTCAGTCCACAGCCCAGGTAACAGGCAGGTGGACTGAGCATCAACGACAAAAGGCATAACTAGAGCTGCAAAGCTCTCTATTCATGAATAATAGGCAGGTGACCTTGCTCACTGCTGCCTCCATGTCCCAGTAATTCTTCAGGGAGAAATTAAAATGTTTGTCTGACAGGGCAAGTTACCCAACCCAGACTCAGGAGCTGAACACCTCTGAGTCCCCCTTCTTGCACCGCTGGAGCGTACACCGAACATAAGGAAGCAAGCAGGGATACTGGGATAACTGCACAAGCAAACAGCTCCAGATTGTGCAGACCAGAACCTACAGCTCCTTCAAGGTGGGCACAGTTAACAGCACAGAATGGCAGTAACCAGCAGGTACCATAACGATCACATTACCTTTCTTCGCCTGTCCTCCTCTGCATATTTCTCTGCATTCTTCACCATGTTCTCAATTTCATCTTTGCTAAGGCCACCAGAAGACTGGATAACAACTGCATTAGAGAAGAAGCATTAATAAAGAATGCGCTCTCATCTTTGAGGAAAGCAGAGTATTATTTCCCTCAAGAGCAGCAGCCTTCCTCAGAGGCTCTGCACCTGTGGAGACCCCGTGGGCAGTACAAAGAGAGCCAGCCAGTCTTTGAAGAGGCAGTGATGCTGCTGGCAAGATAAAAGCCTGACATCTTAGATCTGTGAACTCCCCAGCTCTGCCAGACGCCCCTGTCCACTGGTCTGCAAGTCACTTTGACCGTTCTTCAGTTACTCCTCCCAAAAAGCAAATGTGCACATGAAGCCCCCGAACCAAAGGGGCATTCTACCAGGTTAAACACACAAAACCTGGGAAAATACTAAAAATACCCAAACCAATCAAATAAAAAAAATCCAAACAGAAGGAATTATTTTACCAGGGCATAGACATTCCTTTCACTGTTGGAAAGCAGCCCAGGCTGGTAGCAGGATAAGACAACATTCCCCACCCAGCTCTTCAGGCTGCCCTTGAGTGAACAGATCATGGTTCTGTGGGCAGGCTCTTAAAGCTGTCCCCCCATTTTTTTCCTCCATTAGTGCCCAAAAAAGTATAGTTTAGACTTAAGCTAACTTCTGCAGTAAAGCATGATGTCATTCTGAAAGAGAGTACCAGCATCGAGGGGATTGCAACATCCAAAAAAGGGCATACTAACATCCTCATGAGAACCAAGTTTCCACTTAATACCTGCCAAGGGTACAAAACCCTGAACAAAGAGACACGCACATACGTGTCCCTTGGGTGTGGATGTGGGATGAGCAGTTTGGTTTTCTAATTAGGACCACATCTATGTACAGACAAGCAGCTAAAAACTTCTGGTTGCCTGCTACCAGGGGATTGTTATTCAGCGGTAGAAGGCTGCCACACAACAAAAACCCACAAGGAAATCAAAGTAACAAGCAGTGTGGTTTTGGTAAGGAATTTCTGCCAAAAGCCAGGCAGCAGGGTTAAGAGGAGTCTGTACCTTCAAGTGGCCAATACAGAGTTTACAATATTTTTCTTAACTGGAGCACACAGTTGGTTGCTCAATTGGTTGTCTCCAAGAAACAACCAAAGGGCAGTACAGAGGCTTCCCAGTTAAAGGCTCAAGAGAGATCTATTTTGTATCAGGGGAATCTAAAAACGCTTCCAATTAATTTTCTGAGCCCACAACAGAGCTTTAGGAAATGTCAACTGTGTCACTAATTACCCCAGAACAGCAGGCAGAACATTTCATTGCACTACAGAGCAAAACACACTGACATCATGAACTCCCCAAGCCTCCTGCCACTTAAGAGACTTTTCCAGCCTAAATGGATGAAAATTAACAAGGTGGTTACAAAAACACCTGATGCTTCAAGATACTTGAATTTCAAGACCTTTGTAACGAAGTAACGAGAACCAGAACAGGGTCTGGGCACAGGGCTGATCTGTTCAGTTGTACTTGACATGTCTTGGATCCAACAGGGATCCTCCTAATTTGATTTCCCCATTAAAAGCCAACACCTCCATGCAGGCAGCCTCAGAGAGCTATTTCTTCATGTGCTAGCAGAGGGCACTCCCAAAGGCACAACATTCACAGAGCACAGCTCAAGAACAGCTCATAAAACATACTGGATCCCCAAACCCTGATTTCTGTCCTCTCAGGGTAATGTAGAGCAGAATGTCACTGGTCCGAGCTCCTCAGTGACACAGGACACACCTGTAAGCAGCAGCACTGCTCCACAAACACCTGCATGCCCAGCACCTCTCTGGGGACTGAGGCACATCACACACACAGGAAATCCCAGGAAACAGCTGGATTCAGCTGAAACATTGCTGTAGTGAGGACAGCAGACAGCAAGCCCGGGAAAGCACTGTCATACAGTGCAGAGTGACTCGGAAAGTGGCAAAACCCTGCCAGTGAGGACTTCCTTGATCCTGGTATAGCAGATACTTCATTTCCACCTGATGTGCAAGGAGAGCGCATCCATTGGTGGCAATCTCTGTCAACAGTCTAACAGAGAGGGCAATGGAGTGCTGCGTGTTTACAGAGGCTTTAGTTCCTTAAAATGAACCTACAGGTTGGTTGTCACTTCTCCCTTTCATTTTGCAGTTACCCTTTGCTCTCCCTTCCAGAGGGGACACTCAGGATAAGATGACTTCAACTGCATCTATGCTGCACTGGCAAGAGATTGCTGGTGTCATCCTGACTCGTCACCAAGTAACGTGTTCCAGTCCCCACCCCAGGACTGTGGGGTGTCCAACAGGGCAGCACTCCATTACCTCTGGAGTCACCCAGTGTTACCCTCAGAGCACTTACTCTGCTGTTCTCGTCCAGTGCCTTTATCCTTGGCTGAGACATGAACGATCCCGTTGGCATCAATGTCAAAAGTGACCTCAATCTGGGGCACTCCACGTGGCGCTGGAGGAATCCCAACCTGGGAACAACAAGTTCTTAGCCATTAGTTCTCAGGTGGACACAAGCTCAGAGTACAAGGCTACAGTGCTGGGCACATTATCTTAGTGATCCGTCAGTTGAATCGAGTACTGATGAATCCTCAGAGCAGAGTCCTCTAAATGCCTGTTGGCATCATGTGGTGAATTAGCAGTATCCACATTTAACAGGACCCAGTGTTTTACCCAGAACAAATGCCCCAAAACCCCAAGCTGGGTTTGGAGGTGATACAGGTTCTGCTTTCTTGTTAAACAAGCCACTCTTCCCCTCTGGGACATGGCAGGATGCTCCATTTCCTCAGTTATGGACATTACTGGGCTTCACTGACTACCTCTGAGGCTACCACATTACAAGAGTGACAGGCAGCACAGCCATCTCTGAAAGTACAAAAGAAAGGCAAAGCCCTTCCCTTCTGGATGCCTGTTCCTCACAGCAGCAAGTTTGGGCAGGCAGCTGTAACAGCACCAAACTCTGCCAACACTGACCAAACCAATTCTGCATGGGGAGGTGGTCGGGCAGCCACACACCACACACACGAATCCCTGGAGTACCTGCTCACCAGTGAGCAGCATGGTTCCACAGAAACATGGTACTGGGTCACCCTGGGACTGCAGGTTAGCACACAGACTGCTCCATGCCTCGTCTTTGCCACACAGGAGACAAGGCCTGCTCTCAGGTTACCTCCTGCACAGGCCCAGTACTGCAGAGCTTTTTGTTCTTTGTGCCCAGAAGTGGACAGGGCCCTTTGAGGTGATCAAGCCCTAAAGCTACAGTAGCCCCTGTGCCATGGAAGCCTGCTCAGAAACTGAGCTCCTTCTTAAACACGAGCTGCTTCCCTGCCCTCCCTTCCAAGGTACAGAATTGGGCTGTGCCTTTAGAGACAGCTTTTTTACTACAAACAGGGTCAGATACCTTCTGTAAGATGACTCCCCCCACAACACTGCCTTCAGGGGTCAACTGAAATGGAGAAGGCTTTGAGCTTCCCAAAGAAGGCCAAGTCTAAGGTCATGAATACTGAGTAGCCAACGTACCAAGGTGAACTGGCCGAGAAGCTTGTTGTCACTAGCCATCTCTCTCTCCCCCTGGCATACTTTAATCTCCACCTGAGTCTGCCCATCAGCAGCTGTAGAAAATACCTGTGGAAAAGAACAGAAAGTTACTGGGTAGTTAGTAAACTGCAACACACAAACAGATGCAGTTACAAGCCGACTAAACAAAGTAAGGAACAAAGAGAAGCTACTTTGAAGAGATAAAGAATCATTAAGTGCTTGCTGTTACCCTGTTCCTCTTACAAAACACCAAGGCATCAAGACAAGCTCACTGGCATCGCAGCATATATGCACTTGGGCAGATGAAAGCTGGCACTGCCACACCAAGAATGGGCTCCAGTGGCCACCAGCCACATGACCAGAACTTCTCCTTCAGCAGCAGGGCCCCACGCCCCAGAGAGAACAATCCTTATCAGTAAGAGCACACACGAGCAGACCCAGACAAGGCAGAGTGAAAGAAAGGATCACACCCAAGCCTAC
Source organism: Aegotheles bennettii (assembly GCA_013398125.1). Lineage (NCBI taxonomy): Eukaryota > Metazoa > Chordata > Aves > Caprimulgiformes > Aegothelidae > Aegotheles > Aegotheles bennettii. Next base: position 574,905 of record VZRW01010838.1, read on the forward strand.
AACAGGAAAAACACAGGGCCTTACAACACAGGAAAAAAATAATCCCTTCCAAGGTATGCCACCCGACAAAGGTGGTCTTAAAGGGGTGTGGTGCTCAGTTACAGAAGGTGTCCACACAATTCTTGTTCAGAATGATGTGTTGACAGTTACATCACGGCACACACACTGCAGTCACAGGCCACAAACATCCTGGGGGCTCTCAGCACACATTTACTCAACTTACCTCCCTTCCTGGGCACACTAATAATCAACAGAGATACTCAGTGGCTGACAAATCTGACTTCTACTCTGCTTCTCCTTGCCAGATGAGGAGGAGACAAGACTATCTGCTGGGATGCTTTGGGTAGCCCTCACTGGGTGTTTGGGACCACCACCAAAGAGCCACCCTTTTGAAGTGAATTTGTACCTGGCTCTTCTTCGTTGGTATGGTGGTATTCCTGTTGATGAGCTTTGTGAAGACACCTCCCAGTGTCTCAATTCCCAAGGAGAGGGGAGTTACATCCAGCAGCAGGACATCAGTAACATCACCAGCTAACACACCACCTTGAATAGCTGCACCAATAGCAACGGCCTCGTCAGGATTAACTGCTTTGCTGGGAGCACGGCCGAACAAATCCTGCACAGTCTGCTGCACCTGAATGGAGAGAAAGCAGAGCTCGTATGCAGAGTGAACCCTGATCACCCAACCAACATGCCAGCCCTGCACAGCAGCTTGTATCCTTATGCCCCTGCTGCCATGAAACCCTGTGGCATGACAGAAATACCAAGCTTCAGGCTTGTGACTGCTCCTGAACTCCCCATCTTCCACACGCCCTGTTAAATGCATTCATTTTGCTCCAGACAACCCCTTCTCTAGAGACTTCCTTGCAATCACGTTTGCCAGCTGCAAGTCAACCTCCAGCAGTCCTTTCACACAGCCCAGCCATACTCAGAAGGGATCACTCTGTGCTTATCAAGTGAGAGTCAAGGACTGCTCCCCAGGAGCTTGTACAAAGCAGCACTGGGCAGAACACAGCTGCCAAGGACGGCACAGCTGCGCAGGCAGACTGCAGGGGAGGTAGAGTCCTGAGCAGAAGGACAGCTCATCTTGCTTGTGTGTAATGAAGGGGGGAAAGAAAGGAAATTGTATGAGGGACAGTATTTTCAAACTCACTGTTTAATGGGCTGTTTCACCCACAGAGAAGATTCGCCATGTCAGCAGACAGCCTGAGCTGCATTATTAGCTTGTCACTGCTCTGCCTTTTCGGAAGGATGCGCTCATGATTGAAACAGATTTACTGCTGAAGTACCCAGACTGGAATGCAACAGGGTGTCTGCACCAGAGCACAGCTCAGCAGTCCACTCCTCAGCCTTACAAGAGGAAGGTGTGGGACTTTGTTCCTGCTCACAGCTCCCTTCCTCCCCAAGCACACCCCTCATGGCCCAGGTGAGGGTGATGCACCTGGAAACCATGCTGTAAGCAAACGTCCAGCTCCTCTGCACTTCAGCCAGGAGACATCTGCCACGAGTGTTCGTTACAGAGGGAGACACTTCATGTAGGAGCATACAGTTAAGTGCAAACCTTTCCCTCTGGAGGCATATTTTACAGTACAACAGAAACATGACTTCTAACCACCCACTGCACGCTTCCTGGAGTGCTCCCAACACGGCACGTCGTTCCCTCCTAGCAGGGTGAGAGGAACACAGCAACACACGTGCTGTGGGCAACACACAGCCATGCATCTGGGATCCAGAGCTGGAACTACAGCACTCTGAGTGCATCATGTAGGCTCCAAGCCACAGATGCAGGGGGTTATTAATAGGACATAAAAAAGTAAAAATAATCAAAAATGAAAAAATAAAATCAATATTTAAGTACTGCCTCCCACCCCCAAAGAATACATAAAGTTTCAGAAAGTGTTTCCCCACTTTCAGAAGTGTTTTTGCTCACTTACACGTAGCTACCCACACAATTTTTCCTTTAAGCAGCTGAAGAGCAGGGACTTGGAGAAGGTATAAGGTATTGTGCAGTGACTCCACTTGAGCTTTGGGCAGAGCAGCAGCTTCCATTGATCTTGTTGCTCTGGTTCCCCTGCCTGGGTGACCTGCACACACTAACACCTCCTCCAGCCACCAGGCTCAATATAACACCCATCAAAAACCCACCACCAAACCCCAAATCAATCCCAAACAGGACCACGTACACACCTGCTACCCTAGAGAGGATCTGCAAATCCCAAATCTTAACAGCAAACAAACAGTCTGAGCCTGCCTGATTGCTATAGAGTGGTATTTTGAGGACCTAAAGGACAAGTTGTACTCTTGATGTGAGCTGTGCACAGACATGTACATACATGTTCAGCTCTGACTTCAGGGGAGCCAAGCAGCAGTCTGCATTGCTATGAACCAGAACGGTAAATCTCCAGCACACAGTGCCTCATCTGCAAGACTGTGCATGTCAGCAGAGCAAGCCTCTAGGCTGCCTGTTGGTGCTGACCCCTCCAGAACACAAGGGCCAGTTATTAGGTAAGGAGTGCAGGGAACAGCCTGTTAAAATATGCTTGACAACACCCAGCCTCAACCAGGCACCAGAACACACACAGCCAGCAGGTGAGAGCCACTCTGCTCGTGCAGTTTCTTCACAGCCAGCTGTGAGTGCCCTACACAGTGGAAAAAATCCACCAGCAGGCAAAGACTACTGACAGGCTGTTGGCATTCAAGTGCACCTTTATCACACACTGAAGTCCACAAAGAAGAGAAAACACCCCCTGCATCTGAGCAATGCTGCTTATGTGCGGTCTAAATCAGAAAGCCAACTTGACATTTCAGCTCCTGATAGCTCCCACTTGTCCTTGTGAACTCAGCTACAGTCCCTGTCCAAACCCAGCTAATTAAACAGCACAAGAGGCCCTTGCCACTGCTTCCATATGACTACTTGACATGTAGGGCCTCCAGCTGCTGGAGTGTTGAAGTGACCAGACCCCCCAAAGCTGCACTAGCTTTGCCCGCAGGAGACACACATCTCCTACCTTTGGCATTCTGGTCATGCCACCGACGAGAATGACTTCACCAATGTCACTCTTGCTGACTTCAGCATCCTGCATGGCTTTCTGGCACGGCGCTACCGTTCTCTTGATCAGGTCGGCTACGATGCCTTCAAACTGCGAGCGACTCAGCTTCATGTTCAAGTGCTTTGGTCCAGAGGCATCCATAGTAAGGTATGGCAAGTTAATATCAGTCTGCAGCACAGAAACAGACACGGGGTGAGAAACAGGAGTGGAAAATAAGGTGGCTACATACAGGTTTTAGATCAAGTTACAGGTCCTGTTTTGCCCGTGCTGAAACACCTACGTGTCCATCCTGCAGCCCAGCCTCTCAGGGGCAGCAGGAACACTCTGGTGTTGGGCATTTCAGACAGGAGTTAGGAAAACTATTTTGTTACACATCAAGGTTACAGCTGTTAAGTTCCAATTACAATACTGTGTTATTCTGAGGTCTTTCACTGTTGAGAAAAACAGTTTAAATTTAATCAGAGTCAGGAGGTCAGAGCTGAAACACAGAAGTGACCATCTCAATCCTCCTCCTTCAGCACAACACAGCAGAAAGCCCCTCTTCAGAGTTCCAAAAGGTTTAGCCAAATGACTAACGTTCCATGTAAGGCAAGCTACTTGAGGGAAATGACTCATGACTGTTTCCTAAATGCAAACAACTCATGTTCAGCACTCAGTCCACTGCCATTTAACATGAAGTACATCAGGGCCAGGGACCATCACCTCCACTTCTCGCGGCTAGCTGTGAACGATCTTACAAATTCACACATTGAATTTTTAAAGCAAATCTTATACTGAAACCACCAAGTGCTGAGTCATGCTGACATCAAAAGAGACTACAAATCAAAGCAATTAAAGCCATTAATGCTTTAAGCTCTAGAGATTAAATTTACACAACAAGAACTAAGCCTAGGTTATTGACCAGAGGTGGCGTTCACTTTATAAATAGCACAGTCAAAAATATTAGGGGAAAACAGGGCCAAAAGCAAGTTGTTTTCCTTTCAGTGCTAAAGAGCTAGGGAATTCAGTTTTTCCTGGTCTGAACAAACTGTATTTGCCAACTCTTGAGCTAGTAAAACAGAGCCTGCTATGTCTCTGGCAGAACTATGCATCCATTGTGACTGGCCTAAACTCCTTGCTAGGAGCTCCCCAACGGCCAACAAAGACCACCATCAAAAAAAATCATGTTTATTCAGAACCTAGAAATTGGCAGAGGCCCCATTTCAATTACTACTATTTAATTGACCTTCATTTCATTTAGGCAAGACTATTACACCCCCAACTTGCTGCTTCTCCAGCTCCTTATTCAGTAGTGAATAAAGGACATGCTTAAATGCATTAATATACAAAGTAAGCAGAAAAAATAAGGGGGGGCATAACGTTGCCCACTGTCTAAATAACTCTTCTATAGGCAAATAAGTAAAGATTCTTTACAGAAATTACTTGTTGTTATTAGACACATTAGCTGTTCCAGTGGAATGAGTAGCAGCAAGGTTTTGGAACTGCTTGCACAAAGCTGCAAGTGGTTCCCCTAACACAGCAGCACCAGCTGCAGCTGAGTTCCCCGATCCCATCATACTCCTGAAAAACATCAGTTGGCCACATTCCCTGCAAGATGAGGAAACATGGTGCCAGAAGAGACACAAACCCCAGCACCCACTAACATTCTCGGCTTTCAACAGCTAACTGTGCTCCTAGACAGGCTGTGCTGCTGAGGGACTTCCTGTCGCAGTGATGTCATTTGGTTACACAGACATTTATTCTGCCCCCACAAGGAAAAAAGCAGCAATTTCATAGAGCTCTGTAAACAAATTAATGCAAAACTCAGCGTTATCAAAATGTTTCACTGGACTGCTTTGAGCCCAGCCACCTACCTGCACCGACGATGAAAGCTCACACTTTGCCTTCTCGGATGCTTCTCTCACCCTCTGAAGGGCCATGTTGTCTTTAGTCAGGTCAACACCCATCTAAGCAACAAACAATTGTGGTTAAGAGGCTCTCAGCCTTTGCACAGGAAACCATGGAGAGCTCTTCTTCACTGCAGTTCACCTCCCTACCACCCTTGACTGTGAAGATGTTTGTAAAAATACAACCCGGTATGTGCACTCCTGCCGATCTCTGACTTCTGGCAAAGGTATTCAGCATTTCAAAAACATCTGCTAGCCCTCACAGGATATGAAAGCAAAGGAGCTGGAATTACATTGCAGTTTCCTGCACCCAACCCTGTACTGTACACATCTGCACTGACACATTCAGCTGGGCCACAGATTTTTATTATTAAAAGCAAGCAGACTATGCACAGGATAGTCCTGCTCACCACAGGAAAAAAGGCAGAAGTCCTGCTATGATGTGTCTCCCAGGAGAGGAATATTCCACCTCCAGAAAACAAGTGTAAGGACTGGAAGCCTGGCTAACAGGTGTCTAATAGTCTTAAATTTCAACTATGAGATAGGCAACAAACCAAATTCTAATAATTTAAGAAAATTTCCTCTACTCTACAGTAGTTAAGCAAGGTTGACAAACAGTGTAACACAGATCGAACTCTTACCTCTCTCTTGAACTCTTTAACAATATACTGTAGCAAAGCCTGGTCAAAATCTTCTCCACCTAAGAAAGTGTCACCATTGGTGGACTTCACCTCAAAGACTCCCTTCTGGATTTCCAAAATGGAAATATCAAAAGTGCCACCACCCAAATCATAGACTGCAATACTACAAAAGAACAGATGCAGAGAAGCATTATTTTCTGGACAAAGTTGTGTGGCTCAAAAATCACACTCCTCAGGAGATGAAGTGTGCAGAATTCATCTTGCTGTCCACAAAAGTTATAAGGCTCTCTAAAGACAGCAGTAAATAAATTACACAGTATGCATTGTTCGAGCACTCTGGGTCCATGTAGAAGTCTTCTCTGAAAGATGTGCTGCACGATACTTAACCTTGCCTGTTATTTCAAGAGAGGTCACTTCCTCCTTCTTCAAAAAAAGACACTCACATCCAGTGACAAGGGCAGGGACACCACAGCCATTATAAAATGCCATTATAAAATACGTTTTTCAAAACGTTGAGGCTTTCACAGCACTGTAATCTACACCAGAAATATAAAATCTGTAACAAACACCCCTGCATTCATATAACCCCTTGACAATGACAAAAGGCTGAACGCAGCCAGGGAAGAAGGTGCAAGCTGTGGACATCAGGCACCAAACCTCAGTGTACCTCCTGTGTGACACTTCAGCACCAACACTGACAGCTGCCCTGAGCCACACCTCTCACTGCTACCAGTAGGTAAGGCAATTAAACTGACACTCAGCTTTGATACTTAAGTTGTAGCTGCAAGATATGAACTCTCTCTTTAACAAGAATGGCTGGCAAAGAACAGAGGTGGCATTACACAGCACTGAGTCAAGGCTCTGAGTCTCCTTTGGCAGAATTCCAACCAATGACTTTAAAAAAACAGGATGCAGAACAGCATTTACAAAGCAAATTAGAGCATGCTTGTTTAAGAGAGGGTAGGTGTTAGGAACAGGCACTTACACTTTGTCTTCAGACTTGTCCAGGCCATAGGCAAGTGCAGCTGCTGTTGGTTCATTAATCACTCTCAAAACATTCAAGCCAGCGATCTGCCCAGCATCCTTTGTAGCCTGAGGACAGAAGAGGAAGAGTGCTAAGTACTGAAACTCACCAGGGTTGGTAAGCTGGAAAACCTTACAGGTTGGTAAATACCTGTCTCTGCGAATCATTGAAGTAAGCAGGGACTGTGATCACAGCATTCTTTGCTGAATGTCCCAGGTAATTTTCTGGAGGAGAAAGGAGACAAAACAAAAGAATAACAACATTACCACCATGTAGTTTGAAGTAATTTTCCTGAACTAAGAACAGAAGACAGAAGACAAAAACCTGCTCCTTCCTGAAGGTGCAGAGGGAGCTGTGCAGAGATAAGTCCTTCCACATAACATGGAATAGTTTGTAGACTTCTGACAGAACAGCAAAGCACCTCCACAATTCAGTCAGGGACTGGATGCCACCAGTGAGTGAGAATTCATCTGAGAGTTTAACTTCTCTTTTTAATGTGCGAGACTGAAACTGTTTTCCATTTCTCTGAAGCCTTCCACATGTGATGCACTTAAAACTTACTCGTTTTCATCCTATTTATGGGATCTGCTGTAGGTAACAAATAACATGCATATACTAACTTCACAAACATTTGAGACAGTAGTCAGGAAAAATATGTATTACACCCTAAGTTAAGGTCGCAGACTTCTCTCAGAAAAGAGAAAGATGTCACTAAATGCAGATACAGACCTGCTGAAAAATAAGAATGTGCATGAGGCAGTGAGAATGCATAGAGAGGACTTACACCTATGCATTAGCCCTGCACAGATCTTACATGCTGCATTATTCTGTGCTGCTCACAAAGCTGGATCATTCCACAGTTCAGTTCATGTCGGATGTCTACCAAAAGCCAACAGACCTATAGGAAGCAGATCCCTGCTTATTGGCAGAGGAGCACCATACTCAGTGTAAGTCAGGTTCATCACATCTAAGTGTTCACGTTATCACATACTCATATTTTAATCTTGGGTGGAGTTTTAGCAAGTGTCCATGGCCTAACACTTAAAAAAAAGTAACTTTTGGATGAAGCTTCAGTAACCACCTTTAGTCCTGCCCTGTCCAAACACTTATCACTGTATGCACAACTTCCCCAAATGAGGCTGTAGGAGGCAGGTACTGACTATTGTCTCTATGTATTACACTCAATTCCCCCAGAAACCACATTAGGAATTGAAAAGGAGAGAAAAAAAAAGAATTTATCCAGGCCAATCGGTATTTTCCCCTAGCGAAGATTCAAAGTCACTGCTGGCAGAGAAGCTATTTGTTAAGCACAACAATCAGGTGCCTTGAACCCTCTCCTTCTTGCCATGTACCTTGTCGCTGGGCAAGAACAAAGCCACTCAAGCCCCTGGCTGCCACAGCCCACGTGTCCTGGGAAGCACAAGGACTGCAGCTTACAAGGCAAAGGAGCTCCCCTCCTGAGGAAATGTGCATTCAAGCCAATTAAAATGGAGTATAAACTCAATCAGCATTCAGTTTTGACAAGAATATGTTTCAAGTAAAGCATTAGTATCTTGCCCAAGATCCCAGGCTGAGGTAGGCACTGATCCTCCTCGAGGCTTCCCTCACTGCCCTCTCCCAGAATCAGCCCCACATGAGGACCTTCTATACGAGGTTTCCTGTACCAAAGAAATCCCTTTGTGGCTGCTGCACTTCCATTTGCCACAGCCCACCCCCGAGGTCACACCTCTGCCCACACATGGCAAAGACCAAACTGTACCAACCTGCAGTTTCCTTCATCTTCATTAGTACAAAGGCACCAATCTGGCTTGGAGAATAGAGTTTCCCATGAGCCTCTACCCAGGCGTCCCCATTGGAGGCACGGACAATTTTAAACGGAACGTTCTTACTGAAAAACAGAAGAATTCCACACTCAATTTCTGTTTCAGCATCCAGATGTACCCCCTACAATTGGTATCAGCAGATCAACATGTACACATTCTAGACAAAGAATACTGAACTTGTCAACAGCAGCCTCAGCCCCAGGAATCATAGAATCATTATGGTTGGAAGGGACCTCCAGGGTCATCAAGTCCAACCTTTATCCCATCCTATTCCTAACCATCAGACCATCAGACCATGGCCTCAAGTGCCTCATCAACTCGTTTTTTGAACACCCCCAGGGACGGTGACTCCACCACCTCCCTGGGCAGCCCATTCCAGTGCCCAACCACCCTCCCAGTAAAGAACTTCTTCCTAATATCCAACCTAAACTTCCCCTGATGGAACTTGAGGCCATTTCCTCTTGTCCTGTCATCAGCAATTTGGGAGAAGAGACCAACACCAGCCTCACTACAACCTCCCTTTAGGTAGTTGTAGAGGGCAATAAGGTCTCCTCTCAGTCTCCTCTTCTCCAGGCTCAATAACCCCAGTTCCCTCAGCCGGTCTCCATAAGGTTTGTTCTCCAGACCTCTCCCCAGCCTCGTTGCCCTTCTCTGGACTCGCTCCAGCACCTCAATGTCCTTCCCATCCTGCGGTGCCCAGAACTGGACACAGCACTCAAGGTGTGGTCTCACGAGTGCCAAGTACAGGGGCACCATCACCTCCCTACTCCTGCTGGTCACACCGTTTCTGATACAGGCCAGGATGCCATTGGCCTTCTTGGCCACCTGGGCACACAAGTCCCAATATTCTACTGCTGCTGTTAACCAGATACATAATGTAATCACAAGCCTTAGGTATGATCAATTAGCTTTGATTGTAAAACCCTCAAGAATGAAAGAAGTCTCCTCTGGTAGATGTTGACCATTCTACACAGCATCAGCAAGGTTGTGGGGGAAGAGAGACCTTCACTTCTTCTCTGAAAACCTTGAAAAGGTCAATAACTGCGTAGCAAACCACAGCTTTGTCCTCACAAGGTTGTATTTCACGCAGTGCTGCTGGTAACAGCTGCTCTGCACCCTCACTTACATGTCCTTCTTCACCTCCGAGTCATCGAAGCGCCGCCCGATGAGGCGCTTGGTGGCGTAGAAGGTGTTGTGTGGGTTGGTCACCGCCTGCCGCTTCGCCGGCATCCCGACCAGGCGCTCCCCGTCGGATGTGAACGCAACAACGGAAGGTGTTGTCCTGGCACCTTCTGAGTTTTCCAGCACCTACGTAAGAAACGTGACAGGGTGCCATCAAAAACCTTGTGAGAACATTCACTTGGACATTCAACAAGCTGGCACGCATTCTTTACTTACTTTGGCTTGCTTTCCTTCCATAACTGCCACGCAGGAGTTTGTGGTACCCAAATCGATTCCAATAACAGCACCTTTGATTGCTTCTGAGCTGGAAAGCATAGTACAGGAAAAACAAAATTACTGCTGAAGGGAAATAACCAACCAGAGAGCAGAGAAGCTTTCTATCCTGAAGACAGGACAACGTGCTTTTTCCCACCAGTTGTTGAAACAGTGCATTTCTACCTGAGGCGTTCTCTGCATCCCATAGAGGAATTTAACCTCGTGCCTCTGTATTCAATCAGATCGCTTGTAGCTAAACCCCTGCTCGTTTATTTAAGCATACAGAACACTATTCCTCACCAGAATAATCTGTGCTACAGGTATTCTCCACATCTCCCTGAAGACCTGACACAAAACGAGCCCTGTCCCTACACACATGAAGTTTCCTGGACTTGCTCCGGGTTATTTTTGATGTTTAGACCTGTTTGAAAACACCAACTTTGAGTCAAGATGCTAATGATAAATTGTATCAGTTTATTTATCACTGCTTAGCGCGAACAGAAGAACACACAAAAGCCACACATTACTACACCCATATGCAGGGTTCTGAGTCAGAGTCAAAGATAACCATCTTTCTGATCCTGAGAAGCAACAAAGTAATTTAATTCTGAGAAATCAGAATGGTTCTTACATAACACAAACCTGAACCTGCTCCTTCTTTCTAGGATGTGTGTGTTACCCTCTGCAAGCTAGAGAGGAACTCCTGCATCAGTTTTGCCTTCCACACAAAGCCTGGGATGAAGCAAGCATCCTGAAGGCAGAACAGGACCCTGCTTATGACCAGGCTACCCCCTCCTCACTCCCCGGGACACAAAGTCACTCTGATCCAGTTTAAATAACAGAAGTCGTGGCAATGTGCAACTACTTGGTGTCTCTGTGCTCATAGGAACCAGGCAGTTTCCCTAACACAAACACATTTCCCACTCTGTGTCCTGAATCAGCACCATCTGACACAGTTACACAACTGCTACTCCTTCCCCGTTACCTGTAACGGGAAAAACAAGTGATTGGAGTGCACGAGCTGTTAGGAATAAACTGTATCTGTAGTGAAATGGAGCCACACATTGCTCCTACTTCATATGCCACTGTGAAACCACTTGTTCCACCAATTTTCAAACATCTCTTTTATATGAAATTTATCTCGACAACCCCCACTTTGTGGATGCTGCTGATGGCAAGAAAATAGGGGAAGGACAACTCTTACAGTTCACCTGGAAAAAAAACAAGTAAAGCCTTAGGAAAGTGACACACAAGAGGTACTTGTCTTACCCTGCAGGTTTTGCTCTGTTACTGTCTCTGACTCCAATAATCAGTTCTGATATCAGGAGGAGAGTAAATGTAAGCATCAAATAGACAAACATGGAAAAACAAGGAAATACTTACGCATATTTTCTGCTGGATGCTGCTCGGAGAACATTTTGACTGAGGCCATTCCAGAATGTCTGTAAAATAAAGACATGCCAAAGAAAATTCAGATTTAAACATTAAGTGATCTTCAAGCCAGGACTTTCAAAGGCAGACAACTTCTGACTCGACATGGTCCTACCACAATAAGTATAAAGTAAATATTTTAAGTATAAAATAAATAAGAACTTGAAAAAATTCATAGTGCTGCAGAAAACAAATTACTACCCTTACTCATCTGGCATAACCCTGACCTGTATTGCCAGACACGAGTTATTTCCCTTGCACAAAGCAGACAGCAAACTATCTCTGAACCTTCAGCTTCCAATGGACAGCAGCAGATAAACATTAACCCTGCTGCTCCGAGCTTTGCCTGTGGTCAGCAACAAGTGACCTCCTGCATCCCCCCGGGGATTTCACAGCCACTCAAGTGTTTTGCAGCGGCTGTAACTGCACGGCTCAGGCTCCCAGAGAACTCTGGAATCCCTTCTTCTGCTTTGAGAAGGAGTTTTTAACGAAACACCTTAACACAGCCGGGACCCCACCGACACACGGATGCTTTGCCAGTTCCTCAAGACGCTTCCCCAGCCCGAGGAACAACCACGCTCAGGCGGGGCTGGGCAACGATGTTGCTGTGGCCTCCCTGGAACCAGCCCCGGGCGTGTGAGCCCGCTCCCGCAGCGCTCGCCCCTCCTCTGCCCCGGCCCGTCCCCAACACCTACCCGGTGCTTGAGACAGAGCGAGGGGCCAGCAGGGCCCGGGCCCGCCGGGATCGGCCCTCACACGCTGACAACGGCCCC
>VZRW01010838.1:588417-679144 GCA_013398125.1 Aegotheles bennettii
GACGGCTCCATTCCCGGCACCGACAGCCCCGGCACGGCTGCGGTTAACGCGCCCCAACCCCGGGGAGCGGCTCCGGGAGCTCTGCCCGCCCCGCTCTCCTCTCCCGGGCTGTGCCGCCCAGCAGCGAGCAGCCCCCGCCCGGGTGGGGACCCTCGGGCAGGCGAATCTGCACCAGCAGCCCCTGGAGAAATGGTAGAAAGCAGAGAAAGAGGAAGCCTTCCTACTCTGGAGGTCACCAGATCCCTCTGGCTGCTGTGAGGAGGCAGCTGGGGGCTGTAGTGCCCTCGGGCACAGCACCTGGGGGTCCGGGTGGCTTTAGGTGTCACTGCCCGAGCCCCCACCTGCCAGCCACAGTGAACTCCAGGCACCGAGGGCCCTCGGGACCCCAAGGGAAAGGCCAGCAGGCAAATCCAGTCACCACGCCTGGCATGTGAGGTGCTCACCTGCTCACAAAGAGCCCCCGCTTTGGGCTTCAAGTTGCCCAGTGGTGTTGCCCCCAGCTGCACCACTTGCAGCATCCTTTGTGCCTTCCCATCTCCCCTTTCCTGCCCCACACAGGGATCCCTCAGAAGGGACCTGCCCCGTGTTCCTCTCCACTCCCTGACTCATGCACTGGCCAGAGGCATGGCTGTCCCCACGGGTGCTCAGGCAGGGGGGGGATGTACTGAGCACCCCCTGCCAGGGATGCAGAGCACCCGGGGGGCTGCCTGCACGGCACCCAGAGGATGCTCTGCACCAGACAGGATCAGCCCCTGAGCCTTCCTGGGAAAAGGGGGAAAACCGTGAGGGGCTGTCAGGGAGGGCACTGCAGAGCCAGGCACTGCAAGAGTCACTCTGTGATTCCTCTGCAGCGAGGACTGGGCGCTGGCAGCCAGCGACACAGAAACGGTGTGAAGGAGCAGCCCTATGGGGACCCAATTAATTTCCTTCCCGTTAACTGCTGCCAGACGTGAGGCTGCTTTGAAGCACGGCAGAGCCTGGGCTCACAGCGGGGCAGCCCTTCGGCAGCTGCAAGCACAGGGCTCCACGTGGCTGTCCCGTTCCCTCTCCCAGAGAGGAGCAGCAGAGCATTTGCCTGACCCCACAGGAGCAGAGCAGGGCCATAACTCCTGTCCTGCAAAGCCTCCAGCCCCTTGGCCGTGTTTATCAGCTCTGTAGATGTCCATCTCAAAAGGATGTCACTGTAAATGACACAAATGCAAGGAGGTTATGTGGAGTTTTGAGTGGAAGGAGCATGTTGGAAGCATCTGCCAGTGCTGAGGTGGGCTGGGGCTGCCGGCAGCGTGACAGGACCTGCGGGGAGCTCTGCATCAGCTTCTCCACCTTCGTTATTCCCCAGCAGCAGGGATTTGAGTGCAGCTCCCGCCCTCTGGCTCTCAGATGCATCGGAGTTACCCGGAGCAACGGCGGGATGGCTCTCGGTGACCCGGTGTGAAAAGGCTCGCTGGGGCGGCTGCCGAAGCAGCGGCACTGCAGTCACTTCCCTGCTCGCTGGGCTGAGGGCTCACAGCAAAAGCAGTGCTGGATCAAGCACAGCGTGGCATCAGGCTGCCCCCTGAGTCAGGGTGAGTCACAAACCCAGGCCCACGCGCTCCGTGTGCGGGAGGAGAAAGTCACCTCTGAATTCAGGGTTGTCCCCAAGTGCTTAGTGAAGGGCTCGCCTGGGGGGAGGAGGGGGCAGCAGGGCAGAAGGAAACTCCCAGCTCCAGGGCCTCTCTCTTTGGCTTGGCTGATTAATAGTTCATATGCACTAGTGTTGTAATGACCCACCAGCCAGATGCTTGGCTAGGGAATCATCTCGGGGGGGTTGCAGCAGGGACACAAAGGTCTGGGTTGAGCATTCACAGAGCTTGTTGACTCCAAAGCATCCTTCCCTGGTTTCAGCCCCCGGAATCATCCGGCGGAGCTGGCAACAAGCATCAGTCTGTAGAGCATCACAAAATAAATCAGAAAGCAACACAGAAGCAGCAAAGCAGCAACAAGACAGTTGTGAAGGCCACCTGCAAGTCTGCCAGCAGCTCACCAGACCTTCTTCCTACAGTGCATGTGGCATGGACCCATCACTCAGCCGGGGATGCAGGCGACTGGAGGGAACAGCAAACTGCAGTCTCACCCCTACACAATTGCAGCTGCTGTAATAAGGATCTGAGGTGCCTCCAGGAACCATAATAATGAGGGCAATTAGTGTGTTACAAATGAAAACTTCCAAATGCTGTACTCTGCAGATTTTTTTACCCTGAGCTGAAGCAGCTGAGAGAGTGGTTTCAGGAAGGATGCTGTGACTCTGAAGGCTGGTCTCAGCCCTGCTGAGAGGACAGGCTGGCTTGAAGGTGACCCCTGGCCAAGCTGCACTGTGGTGGGGAGGCTGACAGGGCTCAGCCAGCAGACCCCACCAGCCAGGGAAGCCCCTGGGGCCCCCTCTGTTGAGGGTTCACATTGTACATGCATCAGCACAAGTCTCCCCTCTGCCCTTTGCTGTCCAGGGCTGGATTCATCCTCTCCCCTGGGCTCGTGGTGGGGTTTTCCAGCACATGCCACTCCTCTGCTCTGGCCTGGCATCTCAGAATAGGCTCATCTGCTCTCCCACATACCCTCCAGCATCCCAGTGTGAGACCCAAACACGTTTCCCCATTTCTGCTTCCCTAATTTATCCCTCATTAAAAGGCTTTGGAAGGATCACTCCCCTGCGTCATGCACCTCTCTCCCTCACCACCAGCCTCCCGTCCTTCCCAACCTCTCCACTCGTTTTGCCCTCTCTGGTATTTGCAGAGCCACCAAATTTATATCTGTGGAAACTTGGAGGGCTCTGCACTTCCTCCCCCAGGCCATGACGAGGGTGTATGACCACACCATTCCCTCTGAGCCGGTTCCTCAAGCTGCCCATTGCCCACTGTCCTTTCACCCATGGCAGCGTGACCAGCTCTCCGGGTTCATACCCACCAGCCAACAGCCATCACTTCCCATTCCCAATGCAGCTCAGAGGACACAGAGCTTCCCAGCCAGTGCGTGCGTCCCAAGGAAGCATCGTGGTCTTTTGAGAAAGACTACAGCTTTGATTCTGAAAGCAATATAAACCACTCCATTGATATGGACTCGCTGGTTCCCTTGTTAGTTCCCAAATACCCGTCCTTTCCTCTGTGAGCTGTGGTGCTGGGAACATCACGCAGCTCCTCCATGCAAACATGCCTTGCTTCGTGCTGACTGCCTGAATACAAGGAGGGAAAGACCCTTCCCTGCCTGGCAGGAGCTGTGCCAGGAAGCTCCTGTTGGATCAGCTGCTGCCAACACATCCAGCCCAGGTAGAGCCTGCGATTTATTTAATACGTACAGTTACAACAATTTCATTTTGAAGTCAGCCTCATGAGACAGGCACAAAACAAACGGGTAACATTTGGAGGACAAAAATCCCTGCTTTGGGCTCAGGCAGAAGAAATGCTCCTCCTCTGCTACCTTGGCAATAAGACAATGAGGAGCAAAAACATAAAATCATTCACATGCCTGACTCCCTCCTTTCCCCTAGCACCAACATCTATTTTGAAGAGCTTCAATGCAGGCTTTTACTGCAGAAAATAAACAGTGAATTGTGTCTCCCTCCAAGCAGCAGCAGGAGAACACATCCTGACTGCCTCCAGCCTCAGCTCCTCACCTCCTGCTCAGCCAAACTTCCCCATCACCCCCGGTACAGCTGTGTTTGACGCCAGCCAACCTCTTCATTGCTGGATGACACATCAGAGCCTCCAACTCTTGATCTCCAGGGGCTCCCACAGCCCCTGCTTACCAGGGATCACAGGGTGCTCAGTTGGTGGGCTGCAGGGAGCTGCCTTTCCCCAGCCTTCTTCTTCAGGCCAGTTCCCCTGCACAGCCAACTGCAGTTCATGAAAGGCACGAGCAGCCAGGCCAAGCCTGGAGGTGGCTTAAATTGGTTTGAGTAGCACTGTGGCCAATTACAAACCCAAAGTCTTCCCACATGTTTTTGCCTTGCAGGAGAAACCAACCCCCCTGGGTGTAATTAGCAACACGATGCATGTCTGGGGGGCCAGCTCAGAGGCTGTGCTCTAAAGTGCAGCCCTGGGGTCACATCCCTTCCTTCTTTCAAAGGGACACAGCTCTGGCGAGGTCCCAGGGGAGGTGCTGCCTGGCTGGATCTGACATACCTGTAACCAGCGAGCTCTAGGGCCCTCTGACACCCCCACCAGCACTACCTATCAAACTGTGCCAGCATCTGCTGCCTGGGCACTTTCTATTTTTTTTTAAGTGAGTGAGGAAACGAGACACACAAACCATGAGTCCCTCCAACTCCTGTGGTAGATCAGGGACAAATTCTAACCTGGGGCGTTTTCTCCTTGGGTCATGTCACACGTTTTTCAGTCCATCAGCCCTGCCTGTTTTCAAGCCTCCCAAGTGCTCTCCTGACCCAGAACAAGGGAAACCAGTTGCACCCTGGGCTCACATTCTTTCTCCTTCAGTCCTTTCTCAGCGATGTGAGCTCCACACCTTACCACATGACACATTTTGGTCTCTACGAGACCAAAACTCTTCACTCCCTGAAGCCAGGAACCTGTGTCCTTGGCTAAGAAATCCCAGAAAAGGACAAGCTGAGCTAAAATACGATCGATGAGCTCAACGCCAAGCATGTTATTTCTGTGGAGGCACCTCAGATGCTTCCTATCCCTGTGTTTTTGGGAGGGAGGGCATCACTTAGTACATTGATTCAAATGACCTCCACCATTAATCTTTGCAAGGCTTTTTTTTTTTTTTCCCTCCAAGAGAGCAGGCAATTTTAGCCACAGCATCATTCTGGGTGAGAGGGAGGGACGTGGACAGCTTTGAAGATACCCGACTCAAAGATCTAGTTATTCTCCCTGTTTTTCCCTCACCAACTTCAGCAGCAAGAACACATAAATTGTGTGTCATAGCTGCCTTTTCATCTGTCCCGGGAGTTATAGACTGCACACATAAGACAATTCATGTTCCTCTGCATAATGAGGTGAGTTTTATAAATCATAAATCTTCACTTAATATGCAGGTGGTGTTTGCTGCCAGGTTTAGGAAAACTGATGCAGTTGCCAAGTTCATGAATGTCATAAATCATTCATGCTAAGGCAGTTTGCAATTGCTCAGTCCTTTGAGACAGACCAATTTCAAGGTGGTTGTTTAACACACGAACGCGATCTTCATTGATTGTTTATACAAATATATATTTTCATTAAGTTTTTCCCTCTCCATTTTTTTTTCTTTAGGTGCCAAGAGCAATGCCCTGAAGAGTCCCCGCTGGTGGCTTCTTTCCAGTTTCAAAATTCCATCAGAAATCCATTACCAAATGCATAAAAATCCATGGATTTGTAATAGAAAGAGACTCCTAAAGCTTGGAAAAAACAGCCTGAGTGTCTCAATAAATCCCAATGCATGTGATTAAAAAGCCAGAGTGAGACAGCATGCCTCAATTCTTCACAGGGTCGTTTTGGACATACAGTATTTTCTGCCAAATTGCCATTAATTAAAGGTGCGCTGATCCCAGCAGGGTTTTCATCTCAGCTCAAATGGGAGCTGCTGTGTGCAGAAGAGCGGGTAATGCACACCCCCATGGGGAATACCCCGTATGCTTCTGGATTTAACTCAGTCTACACATACTGAAGCTTGCTGGGTGCTCTGTAGCCCCCCGGGATGTGCAAGTTTCAGTGGGAAGTCTCATGGGAAAGCAGCTTCCCCATGAGATCTGCAGGTTTTAGTGGGATGGAAAATTAGAGCTGTGTCAATCCTGCAGGTACCTGGGAGGAGATCCGACACACACCACACACCCACACCCCCAGTGCCAATCCCAAGGGGCTGAGCAAGGCCAAACCTGCTTAGGGCTGTGGGGAGGTTTGGTTCACCAAGTTCAGCCCTGATGGGAGATGCTCCTCCTGGCCTCACGTCTCCCAGCCCCAAATGTCCCCAGGAGCTCTCAGCTCGTGATCTCTGTGCCTCATCTTCTCCCACCACCTCCTGGACTTTGGATTTCTCTTTCTGGTTTGCTATGACTGCATAATTTCTAGGCTGGTTTTACAAGGTGGCAGCTCTGTCTCATCTTGAAGTGCTCAGGGTCATCTAGGGAGAGGTGCCACCTCCCCTGCAGAAGCAGGACATTGATTATCAAAGCCTTTTACTTCCCACTGGATTTACATCTTGGAGCAGTCAAAACCAAAATTATAAGGCCCAACACTGCTGGACAGAGCAGTAAATCAAAAAATGTGTAGGCTCAGAGTCACCCAGCACTTGAGAGGGTCTGGTAGTGAGCACCACATTAATTTTGAGTGGATCTAAGAAAACTGCGTAGGTGGGAAAAGGCAGAAAATTTTGACTGCTGTTCCCATCTTCCATCATCCTTTGCCAGCGTAATTAACTCATCACAAATAATTCAGGCACCGAGTTCGCTCTCTTCTTTTTCCCTGTGATCACCTAACAAGTGCTGAAACTTCTCAAGTTTATGCCTCGTTCCAAACTACTCACCAAATAATTTGTGCTAATAACTCCCCAGCTGCAGGTTGTTCCTCAGCGTCTTGGTGTAAGCGTGCGCCAGCCAGAGTCTGAGAACTCAGCCAGACTGGTCAGGTTTGGTCGGATGTGAAGGACCATGAAACCTAGAAGAGGCTTTTAGGGAAAAGGTGACTTTAAATTTAACTTGCCCACAAATCCAGCATTAGATTTGGCTCCCAGTGTTATTCGTCACGATCCTCCACCAATCTCGTGATTCTCAGCACAGGATCAGATTGGTAAAATGTCCCGTTTTTGTCAATGCTCCTGCCTGGGAACCAGTTCACTGAGATATTAACAAAATCAGCCCTGGGCACAGGAGCTGCCAAAGGGAGCCTGCCCCTCCATTTCAGCAGCTCCAAGATTTCCACCTCCTCGCTGCGAGGTGCCCTTCAGAGAAGCATCTTTCTAACGAGAATGGCAGCTGACCCTTCCCACTAATTTGGAGCTGAGATAAAACCTAGGTGAATCTCAAGAGCTATGGGACCTTCATGGCTGTAACTCCCTCCTCCATGAGTATTTATGTTCCTAGGACTGATTAAGTTGGGGTTGAGCCATACTTTGCACTCCTTGATGTGTTTTCCACCATGCTGGCTTTGTAGTGCCGGTGTGCTCATAACCAGAGAGATTTGACCCTGGTGACCGTATCCTAAAAAAGAAAATAAGATGTTGATTGCTTCCCGGGAGCTCTGAGCCATCACAACCCTGTCCCGGGAAGGGCAGTGTCTGCTGGGAGTGGTAATCAGGGATCCAGACTGTCAGGGAGCAAATGCTGTGAGCCCGCAGGAATTATTGGTGGTGAAACCTTACAAGTGAAAATTTGAGCTCACCAAAATCCAGCAAGGGCAAAATGTAGAATTATCTGAGTTATCCCCACCCCGCTTGCAAAGGGAAGGAGCTTTGGGGATGGTTTCTCTAAGGATGTAGAGGGGGGAATTCAAACCTGCCTTTAATTATTCCTCCAGGTCATAAGCTGCAGAGGTTTGTGTGCAAACCACAGCTCTGCAGTGTCTCCTCACTCAGTGCCAGCCCCCAGGGACAGGACGAGGAAATGGGGGCAACAAAAAAAGCAGCCAGAATTATAAATGCGAGGAAAGGGTGGAAAGAGAACAAGGAGCAAAGTCAAATGAAAGCAGGGAAGAGCAGAGCTGCAGGGCTGTAGCAGCAGTCCTGCTCCCTCGGGTCCTGGCTGCCACAGCACACTGGCTGCTGTGTGCCAGGCCCATGGTGTGTTGTGTAGGAAAAGATTTTGCTCTAACATTTTGGGTTAAATAGTGCAAACTTTTCCATAGCCCGGGAAGCTGCTGGCACACACTGGGGTGAATGGGGCTCCTCTGTGTGCTGGCTGAGCCGGTGGCTCCGAGGAGCAGCGCTGGAGCAGGATGCTGAGCGGAGGTACCATCCCAGGCAGGCTGCAGTGGGGAGCCAGCACCAGCACTCGGCACCGCTCCCTCCCTTCCCTCTCATCCCTTTTGTGCGTGTCCTACTTCTTCAAAGCTCCTGACCGCCCCAGCCAGCTTTTTTTCCCTCTCCTTTCTCCAAAAAGTGTGACATTGTCTCCATCTGTAAAACTGCCAAACAAGCCACTCGCCTTTGCGTTTCCCTGCAGGGCTGCTCTTCAATTACAAGCTCTTCTTGATGTTTTAACTTTCACCTCTCTTAATTGAGCTTCTTTTTCAGCCTCCTCCTCCTTTTTAATGAGAGGCTGCAGTGCTGGGTAACGGAGCTCTGCAATGGGCAGCGCTGGTGACCACAAGTGTGAAACACTGGGGCATGTTTGGAGGGCAAAGGCTGCCAAAGCTCATGGCCAAGTGTCACAGAGCCTGGGAGCAAAAGCCACTGGAAAAACATAGGATTCAGGCTATGTATGAAACAATCCTGCCCTTGGTACATGCTGCCAGGCTCCACTGGTCAGCACTTCAGCAGCTAAAGACACAGCAAGGCTTCTCCCTTCCCTGCTGCAAACGCAGGGCAGGGACTCAGGTGATGCCATGGAGGTGAGTTGGGAACAGCTGGGTTTACTCCTTGGCCAGTCCCAGCCTCCTGCCTGGCACCCAAATCCCCCTTCACCATTGTAGCACTACCACCTCCAATCATTTTAAAAGCATGAGCTGGATTAAATGTAGTGAGGAAAAAACGAAGGCTGTACATCCTCTTTAATTTGCTCGCTAATTTATGAAGAGGTGAGCCTCTCCCTTGCCAAGCTGTTCTTCACCAGAAAAAACCATGAGGGTTAGAAACACTTCATAAAAAATATTGAGCACCTCACAAATTTTGAAAGCCCTTCTTTTGCAGGGACAGGGAAAACTTTCTGTGAATTACTCATGTTTAAAAAATACAGTGTGTGTGCGAGCAAAGCAGCTGCACACCTTTATTTTGCATCCAGCCTTGGCTAAGCTCAGAAGCCTCTGATTATGTACACTCAGAGGTTTTTAAAAGCTGCTCGTTTGTGCAAACAAATCTTCTAATAAAAGAATGAATTGGAGGCTTTCATGGGAATTAACTGTGTGCCACTGTGAACAGGTACACGGGGGATAACAGAGCTAGCACAGAGGTTTGCAGGTGGGCTCCCTCCCTGCAGCCAGGCTGGTTCTCACTGGTGGCCCTGAGATGCTGAAGGTGCACCCACCACACTCTCCAGACTGGGATGAATGGGATTTCCTGGGGCTCATGGCAGGGTTTCCTCACGCCAGGGCTGATCCCAGCTGCAGACACGTCCCCCTGGTGCATGGTCGTGCTGCAGAACGTCCCCGGCTCCTCTGCAGGGCTGCTGCGCTCGCTGGGCTGCTCAAGTCCAGGTGGTGCCAGATGTCCTTGAAACACTGCTAAAGGGACAAATGTCTGCAAAATCGCTCATCTCTTGCTGTCTCAACCATTTTATTTCTTCCTTCATACAGCGAGCCTTGTAGCTTGTAAATGCTTAAACCACCCTCGCCAACTCTCACTTGGTTTTAAACCCAAAACTGCATTGAGATGCTTCCACGGCTTCGGGTGTAGCTGTTATTGCTGCCCTTGGAACAGTTTAAGGATTTCTGATGTTATGTGCTTGGTTTTCTTTAAAACTCATCCATTCGCAGTACACAGCCGCCTTCCAAAGTGACGGTCTGGGATTTGGGAGGGGAGGGCAGGAGCTGGAGCAGCAGGGCCGGGGGGAGCCTGGGAAGCCCTGCTCAAAGCCTCGCAGATGGGCGAGCAGACGCCTTCACGAGGGGAGAGCTCCGGGATGAAAGCGAATGAAGTGAGGCCAGCAGGACCGGGGGGAGAGCAGAAAGCCAGGAGCGAAAGGCAGGAGCTGGGTTTCCCAGCTCGGAGGGTCGGAGGCTGCCTGCAAGGAGCCAGCACACGGTGCTGGGCACACGGGACCACTGACGGGCCAGTGCAAAGCCACGGGCAAGCAACCAGAGGAGACTTGCGGGTGTCACCGTGCTCATCCACGGGCACAGGGATATAAATCCACAGCCAAAGCTTCGGGATAAATTCTGGAGGAGGCGTACGTATATTCTTGTAGATCATAATTTTGATTAACAGACAGAAAATCAGTTTTATGGGGGCTTTTGGGAGGACGTTTGCCAGCATGAATAAAAAATGAGTGCTCTCGCCTGGCTCTGAGATCAGACTGGGAACGGGGCTGTGGTGCAGAGTGAGCCTCAACAGGCTCAGCATGTGCCCAGGACCGTGTGTGTCCACCACCCCGTGCTCAGTGGTGGCTCAAAGAGTGGCCAGCACCACAGTCGCTGAAAAAAAAAAGATGTTTTACCCTTTACAGATCATTTAATGCTCTAATGAGATTCCTTAAAAATACAAACGAGCCACCTGATACGGTGGGATGAAAGCCTGTCTCTGTGGCAGTGATTTTCCTGAAGACACCTTTCATCTTTGGCTGCTGGAAGCTTCGACGTAAAAATTTATCACACGCCCTCCCCTAATAAAATGTGATGGTTTTACTGTAGTTTTTATATAAACGCACATTTAGTTTTGAATTATACCAAGAGACAGGCGCTGGCTTTGGTCGAGCCTGCGACACGCAGCATAAATCACTGCTCCCTAGCAACTTCCCAGGACCACAGCCTTCTGCCTTAGGGTACAAGTAACTTCTATTGACTTCAATGAAAGTTTCTGGTATCCTGCAGCGAGAGAA
Source organism: Aegotheles bennettii (assembly GCA_013398125.1). Classification (NCBI taxonomy): domain Eukaryota; kingdom Metazoa; phylum Chordata; class Aves; order Caprimulgiformes; family Aegothelidae; genus Aegotheles; species Aegotheles bennettii. Next base: position 599,069 of record VZRW01010838.1, read on the forward strand.
TAGGCCCCCAGAGACTCATCTGCTGTTGATTAAAAGCAAGAGACTGATAGCAGCAGGCACTGTGGTGCGGCCGAGCGCTGTGCCATGTCCTGCCCATGCCACTGCCATGGCATCACGTTGGTGCCCGGCCCTGCTGCTGCTGGAGCCCCAAACCTCCCCCAAACACATCTTGTTTCTGACCCCAAAACCTCTTGGTTCAGCTGTTACACCCCCAAACAGCACCCAATGTCACCCTGGTGCTCCCAGTGGCCCCTTGCTGGGCAGGTCCCCATCAGTCTGCAACTCATCCTCACCCAGCCCCTGCCTCCCTGGGGACATCCCACTCCCCAGCTGACTCTCAGAAAGGTCCTGGGCTTCCCCTACAGCCACAGCCTTGGTCTGCTCGGCAAGGCATGGAGAGACAGGGACAAGAGTTTATGGGGTCAGCAGCTCCCCTTGCCCACAGCGAGGAGCACCAGCCTGACTTGTCATTTCTTGGCCAGCATGTCCTGTCCAGAGGCCCCCAAGCATGTGGCTGGTGCAGGAGCCGATGGAGCAGCCACCTTTGATCTGATTGAGCATAACGAGCAGTGCAGGACCTCAGGAGATGCACCATGAACGTGATTAGCCATGTTCTCCGGGGAAAGGGCTCGGCCGGGGAGATGGGAAGATGACTGGTGATGGAGGAGTAGCAGATGGTCTCTCTCAAGGAGAACGCTGGGACAGTAATTACAAGAGACAAGAGGAGAGCCGCTGGCTCGCTCACAAGAATTCATCCAAGCAGTCATGGGAAGCACGAGCCTCTCTAGAGAGTAGGGAAGGAAACGTGATGGAGGATGAAGACTTTTACCCACAGACTCCCAGCTCCATGGCCAGAGCCCACCCAGCTCTCCAAGGGGGCACAGACTCTCCCTGTGCCTGCGATGCCCCCTCACCAAGCTGACTGGTTCAACACACCTTCGGCTTGGCTTTGCTTTCACCCGCTCTCCCTTGCCCAAAGGGCAGCCCACCCACCACTGCGTGTGCCAGCCACCTCCCGGCGGGTCTGAGATCAGGACATGCCCTTGGTTCTTGCCTCTAGTGTGGGACAAGCTGTGCCAGGGGGGACAGGCTGGCTGGGAGCATCGCTTCCCAGGGCTGCTCAGGGTAGAGAAATTCAGAGAGCAAAACTCACAGTCCACAAGAGTTCACCATCTTCTCCTGCCTAGCTGTGATTTTACGCCCTGTTGCCCCTCTACCCCATGCCCTCGTTTTTCTACTCTGCCATGACTCTCTGTTCCCCTCGGAGCAGCTCCCTGCCAGCCAGAGCACGGCAGAGGTTGGAGAAGAGTTTAATTAGTGCTCATCTCCCTCCCTGCCTGCTCCCCTGTGCCCGCTGGTGATGTGCACTGTGTCACCCCAGGGTGCTGTTACTGGGGGAATCCCCCGTTCCTGGGTACCCCTTGATGGTTCAGCTCTCAATGCAGCCTGAGCAGTAGCTGAGACCAGTAGGTGATGAGGAAATCAGGGCTAATTAGAGCCGCTAATTAGATCTGTGCTGAAACATCACCTCTGCTCTGGGCCTGGGACGGGTCCCTCCTGCTCCAAGGGGTCCCCCTGCCCCCCATCAGCAGCACACACACAAGCAAAAAAAAAAAAGTAATAAAAAAAGCAGAAATGGCTTTTGACAAGCCTGAAATGTTTCACACCACGCTCCTGCTGGCTTGGGCAGAGCCACAGCCCTGGCTCCATCCCATTTGCTCATATTGAGCTTTCCATTTGCTCAGCTCAGCCCACGAGGGTGAAGCTGTGAGCAGCCAGGATGGTCCCAAGCTCCTGAGAGCCAGCCCAGCCATCCACTGCTCCAGTGACAGCCAGAACAGGGCCAGTGGCACTGGGGGCACCCACCTGCTGGGACACCCTCACCTTGGGGTTTTGCAGGGACCAGAGCCAGCATTTTACTCCTGCAGGCTTTGCCAAGGGGCTCTGCAGCACATCTGCCCAGCTCCAGCACCAAAACCCTTCCCAGAGAGCCCCATCCTGGAACAGTGGTGCCCAACACAGAGGGACCTCGCAGGGGACAGCCAGCTCCTGGCTCTGGGCAGCCAGCAGTGCCAGCTTGAGCATTTGTGCTCAGGCTGGCAGCAGCAAACCCTTAGGTCAGCTCAGGTCCTCCTGGAAGGAGTCTCAGAGCACAAATCCATCCCCTCCAGGAGACGGATGGGGGATGCATTTGAGCTGAGCCCTTTGCTCCTTGCTGCAGCTATGGGGTGGCTTTGGTGGGTGCCTCACCAGCCCTGCGCCAGCCCCCTAGAGCAGGGGATTCAAACTAAAGCCCTCCAGGATTGCAGAGCACAGAGCTGTGGCCGGGAGCATTGGTGCCTTGGAGTTTACCCGCTGCGTGCTGGAAGGGAGGTGGTGCCACGCTCCCACCGAGGACACCCGGAGCGGGGCCACACAGACATCTCAGTTTCGTTGCCACCACCATCAGCGTTTGTCTTGCAGGATGCAGCATTGACCAAGGCAAACGTACCCTTGGGTCAATACCGTTTGCTATTTATATCAGCAGACCTTATTAGGAGTGCCAGATTAGGCTATAAGGCCCTGATTTACCGGAGCACTTAAGCTTGTGCCTAACTTTAAGTACACAAATAGATCCATTGACTTGGGTGGTTTAAGGTTCGACATTTGTAAGTAAGTTGCTGAACAGGGACCTACATTACTCATCCGAAACCCCAGGTAATGCATTCTTAGGAAATAACTGTAGCAAACTCTACAAATCCCTGCTGAAAGGACATCCTAAAGCCTTGGCTAGATAGAGAGATTAGCTGGGATTGCTTGGTAAACACTGCCCATACGTGCATATATGTTTTTCTAAATCAGGCAGTGCAAGATCCAGGCTTGCAGAGATCTCAGGAGACAGGGCATGGTGGTGCAGCAAAGCGTCCTGGCACAGCACAGCCCCCCCCAGTGCAGCCGCAGAGGGGAGGATGTGATTAAGCAAATTTAAGTGCAAAGGTAGGTGCTTATTCCACAGCCACTCAGGCAGCACCAGCCAGAACGGCAGCTCCTGTTACTGCAATACCCAGGTGATCTAAAGCCAGGCAGGGTTAAGACACAGTCACAGACAGCTCCAAGCAGAGGGAGCAGGCACTCAGACCCCCCCGAGCAGCAGAGCCCCCCCCAAGGCTCAGACCCAGGGTACCTGTGGGAGGTGAGCAGGGCCAGCCCACCCATGGCACCAGCCAGAGCCACGGAGCAGAGCTGAGGACATGCTGGGGGACCCTGCCCACAGCACAGGGCTGGTGTGGCACCCACCAAAGCCACCCCACAGCCCCAGCGAGGAGCAAAGGGCTCAGCTTAAATGCATCCACCAAGTTCTCAGTGCAGCACCTCCCACCTGACCCAGCAGCAGGACCCTGATGCCCAGAGCCTCTCAGGCACCTTCATGGTGTGTGAACTCCTCAGCCAGAGTCATCCCCTCCAGGACAGGTTTTGGGTGGCTGGGGGGGAGAGCAGCCGTGCAGTGGGCAGGATGCATCCCACTTGGCCACACCACTCTGCTTTAGGGGAGCAGAGCAAAGCTTTCTGTTCCTGCAGCTGCAATCATCCTGCAAGTCATCAGGAGCAGTCAGCATTAGCAGGCGAAGCACCCGCATGCTCTGCTGCTGGCGGCCGGAAGACGGCTGACAAAATGAGCTAAAACGACATGGTTTTGAGCCATTTCATAAAATGTAATAGAGAATTATGTCCGCGTCTTGCAATTCCAAAGATAGTCAGAAAAAAACCCCCAGAAATCTGTTGAGAGGATCTCATCCTGCACTCAGCCTGATGAGCTACAGGAGGGCTCCTGGAACAGCCAGGCACCTTCTCTGGTGCCCCTCGAGAGGGGTTCTCACCCACTCAGCTCCTCCAGACATCCACGGCTGCCTGGGGGGTGTCTGGATGCAGACAGGGCTGGGTGTACCCCAGGGCCAAAACATGGGAGTGGGAGGAAGAGGTCCACACCTGGCCAGCTTCATCTTCCTCGCCGTGCTGCTGCCCGTGAGGTTGAAGCAGCGAGAAGAGCCAAATGTTATGGATCCCTCAACCATGGTTATTTGTCCCCATGTGCATTGCTGGTATTTTGCATTAAAATATATGTTGTTAAATTTATGCCTTAATATATATATGTGTGTAATACGGCTGAGTTATGGTTGCTGTGGGAACTATAACTTTCTTTTTTCCAAGAAGCTGTTATGTGTCTTATTATGTTGTATCATCTGGAGGTTGGCTGGAAACAAGATTGCTGCTGTTAATCCTTCAGCATGGAGGGCTGATTAAACCCCGCCATCCCCTCTGTGGGTCTGTAGCTGCACGTAGGGTCTGTACCAGCTGCACGTAGGCAGCCCTTGTACCACAGGCTCTAATTAAACAGCTCGTTTGGGGCAGAGGTTCTGGGCTCCAGGAAACATCACGGCGTAAAGCTGTGAGCTGGCTTTGACTTGTTTACCTGCTGCTCTGCCAGGATGTGGGTGGCTGGGGTTAGGGCTCAACCCCCTTAAACCTGGCTTTGGGGCTCCAGGAGCCTGGCAGCATGAGAAGCTTTTCCTTCAGAGCATCCCGGGTGGGCTCAGCCCTGGTGCCTGAGACCCTGGATCCCAGGGTTGGCCCAGGGAGTTTCCAGTCACCCCATCACATCTCCCTATGGAGGGCAATGTCCCCCATGCCAAGGTGTTCTTTGGATTCTCAGGTTGGGGACCAGCCCCACTGCTGCTCCCACCTCTCCCCTCCTCACTGGAGAAGACAAACAGGGTCAGGCTCCTGCTTTCCCAATAGTGACTGGGGCTTGGGCAGGATTTGGGCTGGGTCCCATTCCTGCCAACCTCCATCACTCTGCACTTGGGAGCTGAGAGCCAGGAGAAGGGCAGATCCAAACCACAGTAAGATGCAGGCTCATGGAACAGAGCACTGGACCAGGCTGCCCAGAGAGGTTGTGGAGTCTCCTTCACTGGAGACATTCAAACCCCGCCTGGATGCGTTCCTGTGTGATGGACTCTAGGTGACCCTGCTCTGGCAGGGGGGTTGGACTGGATGAGCTTTCGAGGTCCCTTCCAACCCCTAGGATTCTGTGATTCTGTGATTCTGTGATTCATGGAACTGCCTGATCCTGCCTGATCTCCATCCCTGCTGGCTGCCATCAGCAGGACATGCCCATGCCCCTCACCATGGTGTCCACTCAGTGGGCGAAGCCTGTCCACAGCCCCTTCTGTACCTGTCCCAGCACAGCTCCACGGAGGACATGCCCTCCTGCTTTGCTTTTTTTGGGGGAGCATCTTCAGCCCCACACCCAGCAGCCCCGAAACACTGCTGGGACACTGCCCGTGACACCAAACCCCCAGTGAGAGCAGGATTAGCTCCTGACAGCCAGGCACTGGGTCCTCCTCACGCCTCGCCGGGGTTTGTTGGTGTTCCGGCTGCTGCGAGTCACCGAGGTGGCTGATTAAAGGCTTTAATGGGCCGTGGAGCGGGGTGATTTGCTGGGAGGCTGCTGTAAAAGGATAGAGAAGGCTGCTCAGCGCCTCGGCCGCAGAAGGGATAAACAAAGAATGGGTTTTGCCAGCACATGTCCACTCTCCACGTAATGAAACGCAAATTGCTCGCCAAGAAACTGCTCCGGGATATGGATGTGTGTGAGTGGCTAAATGGGCTTCTTACCGTTTAAATATTTATTCCTTTTCTCCTGCTTATTTTTTTAATTTGCAGAAGGCACTGTTGTATAAAAGCCTCGATGCACAACATTTAGAGGGAAGGGATGCAATCTCCAGGTGTTCAGTGCTGCCCTGCTGGCCCCCTCCCTGGCTGGTGTAACAGCTACATCTCACAGAATCACAGAATCATTATGGTTGGAAGGGACCTCCAGGGTCACCAAGTCCAACCTTTATCCCTTTATCCTTTATCTCCTGTGGTGCCCTAAAGAGCAATGCATTTGGGTGCTGAGGGACCCATGGGGATGAAACTCTTGGCGCTGAGAGGTAATGCTGACTCCAGACTCCAGGGGAGACCCGAGCAGCAGCCCCAAAATGGTCCTCAGTGGGGGGGACCTAGCAGTGCTGGCTCCAGAAACATCCTATGGCATTCTCATGATCCCCGAGGCACGGCTGAGAGGTCACAGTCCCCAAACCCACCCTTAAACCTGGCTTTGGGGTTCCAAGAAGCCTGGCAGCATGAGAAGCTTTTCCTTCAAAGCATCCATCCAGGTGGGCTCAGCCCTGGTGCCTGAGACCCCAGACTCCAAGGGCTGGCTCAGGGGGTTCCCATCCTGAAGCCACCCCATCACATCTCCCCGTGGAGGGCAATGTCCCCCACGCCAAGGTGTTCTCTGGAGCATCATGGCCTCCCATCGCTTCCCCGCTGGGGACAATTTCTGCCAGATATAAATAATCCTCCAACTGAGGCTGCAGGAAGGAGTTATTTACAGAGGAGGGATGGATCCCGCCCCTCACGTTAGTTCCCCACACGACTACTGGCCTTGATAGCGCTATTCTGAGTCTGTCCACACTGCCAGGAGGTCAAGAAGTAGAGGACAGGATGGGGAAAGGGTGGTTTTGGTGTGTCCTTGACCCTGAGCTTCCAGCAACAAGCTGACAAGATCACAGGAGGGAATCGGGCAGGAGGAGAGGCTTCCCTTAGTCTTTGAACCCTTTGGTTCAGATCCCACCCAGGTGACTTCTCAGCTTTCACACTGTCACTCAGAGCAAAGATTTCCTGAGGAAATTAAAAGGAAAAACTGGTACATTTGCTGTGTTGAACCAGAGCCTCATTAAAGCCCAAATACCCTCTCACCGGTGGGGTGAGGGTTTCTCCCTGTGTGCAGGGTGACACAGCAACATCAGCCCAGCACAAACCCACACACAAAAGGTCAGATGAAGATGTTGGGAGATGAACTCACGTCCTCCCTGTCTGCCCTGGCTGCACACAAACAGCCTGGCCCTAGCTGTGCAAGCCCTGCCTTGCTCCTGCCTTCACATCTCTCCTTGTCTGCACATTCATCCCTGCCCACACATCCATCCCTGCCCACACATCCCTCCCTGCCTGCACATCCCTCCTTGCCCACACATCCCTCCCTGCCCACACATCCCTCCCTGCCTGCACATCCCTCCCTGCCCACACATCCCTCCTTGCCCAGCCATGACACATGGGACAGGCACTGCATGCCACTGATGGAAAAATATTGCAGTGAAATGGCAGAGATTTCCTTTCCACAACACCAGTATTTTGGGATTATTTATGCCCTAGGGGTGCCAGGGTGGCTGTTGCCCCTGCAGCTCCATTTCTCATAAGGCAGGCAGCTGGCATTGCCCATCTCTGTGCCAGGGGACTGCCTGCATGGNCCACACATCCCTCCCTGCCCACACATCCCTCCCTGCCCACACATCCCTCCCTGCCCACACATCCCTCCTTGCCCAGCCATGACACATGGGACAGGCACTGCATGGCACTGATGGAAAAATAATGCAGTGAAATGGCAGAGATTTCCTTTCCACAACACCAGTATTTTGGGATTATTTATGCCCTAGGGGTGCCAGGGTGGCTGTTGCCCCTGCAGCTCCATTTCTCATAAGGCAGGCAGCTGGCATTGCCCATCTCTGTGCCAGGGGACTGCCTGCATGGCCCCAGCACTGTGGGAAGGGGTGGTTGGAGCTGGCTCCACGCTGCCCTTCCCACTCCCCAGTGCTGCCTGACAATGGGCCAGGGGTGGGATGCTTTTCACCAGGGCAAATGCAGAAGGTCAAGGTTTGCCCTAGAATTTGCTTTTCAGCTGTAGTAAAAGGCAAGCAGAGGTTTAAAAGGGAGCAAGGTGGCAGGGATGGGACAGTGACATTAGGGCTGTGTCTCCCCTCCTGGCCCAGGATGACAACAGGGTTGGGAGAACATCAAGGAGGGCACCCCGTGTCGTGCTCCCTGCCCTCCCCGTGACTCAGTTTCCCCATCTGCAGAGCAGGGGGTGCTGAGCTCCCTTGGGAGGCTGCAGTGAGAGTGGGTGCAGTGTTTGGCAGCCCCATGGCTAAGGCACTTCAAAGCCCTGCCCTGGGAGCCACAATGTGCCAGCATGCATGGAGCCAGATCCTTGTCCCCAGAGCCAGATCCCTGTCCCCAGAGCCAGGTCCCTGTCCCCTGCGCTCATGCCAGCTCGGCTTCCTTTGTCACTCAGCCCCAAAGAGCTGCATTTCCCAGAGCCGTGGCTGTTTGTGCTTGGCATGACATCACCCTGCTGTGCAGTTTACCTCCTGCTCTTCAGTCAGTTTATCCCTGCCCTTGAGTCGCTGTTTGGTTTGCAAATCACTCTGTGCCGTGGTGCCTCCACGCCGCCCGTGCCCGCTCTGCCCTGGCTCTGCCTCTCCTCACTCCATCTCCCCTGGGGCTGTTCCTGGTGACCTGCTGGCCTTGGGATTTGCTGGTTTGATGTCACTTGATTTCCTGGTTTGATGCCACTTGATTTCCTGGTTTGATGCCACTCGCCTCTGCCAAGCTCCTGCATTTTCTGCCACATTCTTAGCCCTTTTCTTCACCTCCCCCCCCCCCTCACGTTATTTGTTGCAATTGGCTTTGCTGACATTCGGGTGGGTTTTATTTTCCTTGGCACTGCATCTTTGGGGATTTCACTCACATCATTTCAGCCCGAATTGGCATTGACATCACTACGTTCCTCTCCTCATCCTGCCTGCTTTTCCTTTGGAGCCAGCACCGTCCCAGTGTCCCCTGGCAGGGCTCGGGGGTGGTGCTCTCTGCCCTTACCCCAGTGAGTTGTCCCTCCGTGGGGTGGGAGTGCTCCCGAGCACACGCCTGGCCTTGGGCAAGAGCAGGCAGGGTCTGTTGGAGCGTTCCTGGGCTGAGCTGGGGAAACCTTCCCCAGGCTGCGACAGGGTCTGTGGCCTGGTCAGGAGCAGGAGAACTGCTGGTAGGTTTGCCCCAGCCCCACCGGGTCAGCACCTTCTCTCTGCCCCAGTTTCCCCATGCCGAGGTGACAGTGCCCGGCCGCTCTGGCACCCGAGGAGGCCAAGGACTATGGCTGTTATTGAAGTCCATGCAACAGAAATGGTTGCTGTTGTCACAAGGAGAGATCCAAACTCCCATGTGATACTTCTTTGGCTTGAAGCTGAGTTGGTTGGGGAGCCCCACACGGATGGGGGTCACTGGTGCTCCCGCCTGACATAGAATCATAGAATCATAGAATCATTCTGGTTGGAAGGGACCTCCAGGGTCATCAAGTCCAACCTTTATCCCATCATATTCCTGACCATCCCCTGTTCCATGGCCGTGTGTGGTTCATGTGCTGTCAACATCTGGTGCAACCCAGCTGCTCACCTCCGAGGCAAGGATGGGTGGGCAGGGATGGCACTTGAAGGCCCCAGGGTGTCTGTCCTGGTCCTCACCTGCTGCACGTGCTTAGGCAGCCTGATGAGCTCCCTGGCATCAGGTCCTTCCTCGTTAATGTTAATATCAATATCCAGCCCTGAAAATGCACTACAGTTAGACACAGCACAAATTATCTGGGCAGGAACAGGTAGGGATGTGACAAACCACAGCAGGAGGGAGATACCAGCAGCAGTGCAGGTGTCAGGTCAGTGCTCAGGTAGGGAAAATCTCATAGGTTCCCCAAATCCCTGCCTGGTGCATCGTCTGCCTGATTATCAATTCTTAGACCATTCCCTTGCTAGAGACCTGCTGGGGAGGGAACTGGGAGGAGCTGGACAGACAAACCGACCACTGCCTGGGACATACCAGCCACCACATCAAGCCTGGGAACATCCTGAGATGGGAGGAGAGGGATCCTCGGCAGTGAGAACACAAACTCCTGGTGCCACCACCCAAGGTGCAGCCCTGAGAGAGCCTCCAAAAAGCAGCAGCAAGACCCCCACCACATCCCCCAAGACCCCTGCCACGTCCCCCCAGGCTGTGGGAACTGATGAGGGATGGAGCCTTGTCTTACTCCAGATCCTGGTACGTCTGAGCTGGTCTGGAGATGCCAGATTTTGCCCTCAGTCAAAAAAAAAATAATAAATGAGATGGAGGATGCACAGAGGGAGCCAACAGGAAAAACATGATCAGACATCCTTAGTGGCAGGAGAAGCCACCACAGAGCACGTCTGAGTGGGACGGCGTGGTGTTGGCAGCAGCCTGGGGACTTCAGCAGAGGGACCCTGGCACAGCAGCTGACGGGGGAACTGCACGTCCCACCTTGGCCACGTTCATTGGGACCCGCATCCAGGCTCTCTGGGAAGTGCTGGTGGAGAGGGAGCTGGCACGAAGTTCCCATTTGCAGTTGCAGGGGTCTGGGGAAATCAATCACTTTAGAGCCCTTTGGAAACCGCAGTCTGATGGCTTTAAATATTTACTGTACTCCTGCACACCAGCTCCTGAAATTGCAGGGTGGGTTATCCCAGGCAGCCAGTTGGTTTGGATGCTGGAAGCCTCCAGAACAGTCTCTGCAGGTACTGATGAAAAACCACCCTTCATGTGACTGTGATTTGCAGTTGAAAAACTCCAGAGTGCCTTTGAATTTGGGGAAAAAACAAAAATAATTCTTGTGACTACAGAGCATCAGTGTCCTTCATGTTCTGGGCTGGCGATGGGAGAGGAACAAAGCAAGCCCAGGTCTCAGCTAGCTGTGCCCACTGGGGTCAGCGACAGAAATACCCACCTGGGACCATCTCCTGGTGCTTCGGTGGGTTTGGATGATTCGACTGGGGAAACTGGAGGGCAGAGATGACGCTTGTCCTGCTGTGTAGCTGATGATATCGCCATCTCGGAGGCTTTAAAGTGGTCAGAGCACTAGGTGTCTTTGGGATCCATCATTTTTTCTCTCAGGCATAACAGCAGGTACCACCTATTTTTCCCCTTTTGAAGATGTCTCTGATGTTCCTGCCTGCTTCAGGGAGAGCCCTTATTCAAACCCTAAAAATTCAACCAGACACTGGAAAAGAAACTTTCCTTGCTTTGTTATGGCCTCTCCCAGGGTACCAGGCTGTTTGCCTGCTCTCTTGCCCTACCACTGAGGGCAAGACAGGAGGCTGCTCTGCTCTCCAGGCCACCAAGATCCATCATGATTGCTGTGATCTGCTTCTCCTACACCTCGAGCCCAAGTGCTGCAGCTCATCACAGCTCAGAGCCACCAGCAGCCCCAAGAGCCAGATGCCACAGCAGCTCTGTCCAATGGGTGAGAGACACAGGAGACATCAGGGACCTGCAGATCCATGGCTGATGGCAAAAGCTAGAGCAAGGTGGATGAGGCTGTAAGAGCATATTTGGATGGAGATGTCTAAAGGTGACCTGCAAGGAAAGCCTGGAGACTGAACAGAGAGTGTCCAACACCTACCTGTGGTGGCCAGGCTGCAGAGAAGGTGGCATGGGGATGTCCTGGTCTCAGTCTCCCAGCCAGCTCACCATAGGTCTGTCACTGAAGAACACATCTTCATGTGTTTCAGAGGCACCTGATGACAGTGGAGGGTTTGAGCATCCTTATTCTTCCAGTCCACAGAGATCCTAAGAGCAGTCAGGAGACACTTCAGTGGCTCCTGAGGGATGTCCAGCTGGAGTCCTGCTCTCTCCAACACCTGCCTCCCCTGTGCCGAACAGCTAAAGGCAGCACCTGGAGTAAGGGGTTCAGGTCAGCCAGGCTCAGCCCCTGCAGCCCACCTCAGCCTTCAGCAGGACATCCCAGACCAGCTGTAAGAAACAGAGTTATTTTGGCAAGAACATGCAGATGTGAAAGTGATAAATATTGGCTGGAGTGAATTCGTTCATCAGCTCTGGAGACCTGAGGAGCATGCTGGAGGTCTGCCTGGCAGGGAAGGATCTGGTTTCAATGGACATCACCAAAAGGCTGAAAGCTCGAAAACAAAGAACAGCCAGAACCTAACATGTACAGCCAGAATCTAACACACTTCCTGGTAGACACACGGGGATGCAGGCTCAGTTATACAAAGTGCAGAACAGGACCAGTGTCTGACAGCTATCGCGGTCACTGAGAAGCCCTGGAGAAACCATCTGGGAAATTCGCTGCCTCTGATGCAAAGTTGGTTCAGTGATGAAAAAGGAAAAAGGAAGAACCATAACAAAAAAAAATGGAATAAAAGAGCCAAAGTAAAACTCCAGCCTGGTTGAGCATGGCTCTTTTACCAGCACTAAAAGAGGGGGAGCAAAGGAAGGTGATATAAAGCTGGAGCCCTGCTGAAGCCCTGCCCATCCCCAAAACTGCCTCACCCATCACTTTCCTCTCCCGTGGCTCTGCTGCTCTCCTCCCTGCTGGCTGACCCCCAGACAGGGTGGCAGGTTGGGCAAAGGCGCAGGAACACCAGGGGTGGGCTCAAGCTGTGGTCACAGAGATCTCCAGCACGTCTGTGGGCATGTCCCAGCCACAGGTGACAATTCGGGGGGGGGCAGTGGAGACCTGGGCTCTCAGGGGCTCCCACCATGGGCTCACCATGGCATGGGGACAGGACCCGGAGCCGTGCAGCCCCAGCACCGTGTGTGCACAGCAAAAGTAGAGCACATCTTGTCCTGAGGATCAGAGTGGGTCCTGCTCTGCAGTCGGAGCCCTCAGGGGCAGAGAACCAGGAAAAAATATAACAGGCTTATCAGAGACCAATTAGGGACAATCCTAGCTCCTCTATAGTCAATAAAATTTTGCTATTAACTATTATCAGGGCTAGATTTTACCCAGGGAGATTTCCTGTTAAAACCCTGCTTAATTAAAGCAGGTAGAAAGTCTTTGTCGGTCTCCCTGCTCCCACGCCAGCAGCCAGGCAGTCAGGTTACAAAAACCCTGCCTTCCAGAGCCCAGCCAGGATCGAGGGGAGATGAAAGGGAGGGAGTGAGCCCAGGGGCTCATCTCCCCACGGGAGCAGGGAGGTGGTTCCCCCACGCAGAGCCAGCAACCCCAGAGCTGCATCACCCCATACCCCAGCCCAGCCAAGCACTCCCCTCCCAGAAAAGCCCTTCCAGCTCCCGTTCTCTCCCTCCTCCAGCCCTCAACCACCTGGGCTCCCTCATCAGCCCTTCCTTTCTCCAGCCCCTTTTCCTTCCCAGGGATATTTTAAGCACCTGCTGTACCCAGGCTGTTTGCTGTCTGATGGAAGCAGGCGGCTCTGCTCTGCTCTGTCAGGGTGGATGCAAGCTGAAGGCAGCAGGGGCTGGCCCAGCTCTCTTGAAGCTGGGTAATAGCTTTATGTAACTGAAATAAAAGAGCCAAATTTGAGAAAGCTCCTTTATCCCTGCCCTTCCACAGCCTGGAGGCTTGGGATGTGCCGAGAGCTGCAGTGCCCAGGCTGGCAGCAGCAGGGGTTTGGGCTTGTGGGATGCACAGCCCACCCCAAGGCTGAGCAGGTTGAGTGCTCCTCTCCTTCCAGACCAGAGAAAACTGTGCTTTGTCTCCAGCCTGGGAAAGCACAAAGTGCCCAGGCTTCTGTTGGCATGGGGAGTCGCTGCACAGCTCCGGTTGGGATGCTTGAATTCAGGATTGGGAGGACATCTTTTGCGTTAATCAAATAAAAGCATCATGTGAGGCATTTTCCATTGGAATTTCTGAGGCAGATGCTAACGAAATGATCAGTATGACAGGAGCAGCATGGTCTGGGTCTGCAGGCTACGGGAAGCAGTGGAGAGGAACCCAGATAGCCAGCGTGTGCTCGGTCCATGTGCCAAGCGACCTGCCGAGGGCAGAGCTGCAGTTACAAGTCAATTCATCCATGGGGGCAGAAATAGTAGTTCTTCAAACCTGCTGCCCTGCCTGAGGAACAGGAAGGGTGTGCTTCTTTCTAAGATCTCAGAAGCCACTGTACAACATGCAGTCATCTCTTAAAAAGAGCCAGGAATAACTAATCCAGATCTGACCGAGAGCTTTCGGTGCTTGCTGTCCCATTTGCTTTTGCAGAGGAGCCTTTCTTGCAGCCCTGCCTGGTGTAATAATGTCACTTATGGTCCCGAATGCAATAAAAATACAGGCAGCTTGAATTGGTGGCTGAGCTGCCTGTTGCACAAGAGGCAGCCAGAGACAGTGGGGAGAGGTGCGAGAGCCAGGCTCGGGGTGCTCAAATCCTTCCTTTGGGATCAGCATCCAGCAGGACAGCAGTGCAGCTAAGCCTCCCCTGCACTTGCTGCTTCTGCAAGGACGGGTAGGGATGTGGTGAGAGCAGGGTTTCTTATAGCAGTGTTGGATCTTTCCAGCAAGTACTCACAAAATACCTTTTCCTAAGCTGATCTGGGAGCTCAGAGAGACTTGAAAACATAAAGTAATTGCTGGAAAGGAATCTGGAAATGGCAACTCCTTTTTCAGCAGAGCGTTACACTTCACTTCTCCTGATGGAGAGTTCAAGATCCAGCTCTTTTTCCTCTTTTCATTAACTCTCTGACTACATACATTTGAGAAAAGCTTCCATTAGTCACAGTTGCTTTCCTACTCATCCTTCATGCCTTTCAGCTACAAGCCCAGGCTAACTGGTACCCGGATAAAATAGATTTCATGATGACAAGTATTCCCCTAAGTCCAGCTATGATCTGAACATCGTTATGTCTGCATAGTGCTGCCTCTTTCCAAGAAGTCACGATTAGTGCAAATGCAGAAAATAATGATTTGAGACAGATACCTACTACGTAACAAACCCTCACTCCAACTCCTACCGTCTCCAGTTGCCAGTGAAGAGCACCAGGCCATGAACAAACACTGTCAGCAAGATGATCCCTTCCAATTATCTGGAACTTAAAAGGTCTGGCAGAGGGTGTCTGCGCACTGGGAAACTCAAGCCTCCCCCAGAAGAGCATCAGCCACCTCTGCCACCCATTCTGATCTCCAAACCACCCTGGCCATGGGCAGGCGGCTGCTCTCGGCATGATGACCCCAGCGACCGTCCCATCAAGGCTTACATGTTAAGGCAGCAGTTTCCATACTTGCCTCCTGGTGATAGACCACATTCTAGTGCCAAGCCTGTACAACGAGCAACAAATCCACCTTCGGCAACTGCAGGGAGCACCTTCCCCATTTCCCAGGCAGGAAAAACTCGCGGTGAAAGGGAACACTAAGAACAGGCAGCTTAGCAGCTGGAAACTGGGAGGAAGAGCACCAGGACATCTGATGAGCCAGCTCTTGGCTGAAACTGCCTGAGAAGCTGTGCCTCAATGAGATCATTTGCCCGTGGTCTGAAAAGTGAACAACATATTTTTCCCTTCCCAGCTCGCCGCCCACATGCAGCAGTGCGGGCACGGAGCAGCCGGACAGGAGCGCGGCGGTGCCATGGCCCATGCCAGGGACGCGGTGCCCGCCAGCCGCTCCAGCTGCTCGCTCTGCCGTGGAGCAAACTGCCTGGAGCTGGCCCTGCTTGCGAGCAGGAGGATCTGCTGGCTGCTCCCTGCCTCGCCTGTTCAGCTGGCACCTCTGCCCAGCTCTGGCGATCCACCCTGGTGGCACAGTGCCACCCCGGCAGATGGGCATTGCTGCGGAGCTGCCAGGGGAACAGCGTGCACATCGGTCGCCGTCGTATCAGAGGGAGGATTTGTGTTCAGGAGTGTTAAAACAGCAGCTCACACAGTGCCCTGAACCTCCTGGTGAAGGGGCTGAGCTGCTGGACGCCAGAGCAGGACGAAGGCTGCAAAGCCACCATCAGCTCCCCATGCCAGCACGGGGTGGTCAGGGGACACGGCGGGGACTGGGAGCCAGCTGGGAGCACAGGCATTGCCACACACCTCCACACTCCTGCCGCTCTGCTGGAGAAATCACTGTGCAAATTCTTGTAGCTCTTTCCCAAGAGGTCAGCCCTCCTCTGGAAGCAGCCACAGGCACTCCTACAGCTTCCATCTACAGGGGCATGAGCATCTCCCTCTGCTCCAGCAGAGCTTTTTATAGACAGCTCCAACCCATCCCGACGCTGCGCAGAACACGCTTGGCGCTCGCCTCTTCAATTATTGCAGCTGGATCTGAGGAGTGACCTCAACATCACAATAGGGACATGCTGCGAAATTCCTACATGAAACAACAATAAAAACAATCTTTATTGCTGTTACTAACAGTGCTAACAGCGACACTTTGTCCACGCTGAGATTTAAGGCCAAGGTTTATAGCGTGCCTGAGGGGATACGTGCCAGTAGTACGTGGCATCGCAGCTCCACGAGGCTCCTCTGGAAATACTGGCCCCAAAATCATAGGAACTGCCCGGTCTTTTGTCTCTTCTGCATTTTTTATGCCACTTGTGGTTTGTGTAATGAAAAAAAAAATTGATTTCTGGTCCCTTTGTGCTAATGTATCACTCCTGCAGATGTAGGACTGTTGTATTCCAGTGAAAAGGGCTAAATAGATACTGCAACTTCACAAGCAAACACTTGGCCACCTCACCTTTGGAGTGCCACTTGCCACTGCTCTCTGCTCACGTTTTGTGCCCAGTTAAGTGTGTTGTGAGGTTCATGGCTGTATCTGCACAGCAAGTGAAGAGCTGATGACTGAAGTCCCCGTGCTCGCTGGGCTATGCCAGCAGAGCACCTCCGACCAGGAAGAGGAGCACACAGGCTTGGCTGAGCATTACCACGTCAGATGGAAACACTTCGGAGCACCCCGGAGACACACTGTCCTTGCCACTGCACCGCAAAGCCCATGTGGCCACGTCTTTGCTGCAGTTACTCCCTTGCAAGCTGATTTTTGTTGGTGTGAGCATCACCGTGTCCCACTCTGCCCTCAGAACAGTTCCTGCCTGAGGATTTTGGGAAACATCAGTGCTCGTCCGTCGTCTTGTGCATTTTTGCTGGAGAAAGGTGCCTTCCCTTCCCCAGAGAACCATGGCCAAATGAGTGGGAGCCCCAGATTATTTTTAAGTGGTTTTTGCTTCCCAGACCACAAGACCCTTTCTTTCTCTGTGTCACATCCCTTCTCCTCCAAGTGCTGTGTCATGGTTTTGAATGAAGAGCCATGAAACACCTCAAGCAGCTTGGTCAGCACTGTCTCTGTTCATAAGCAATAAAACCAGGCTGTAGTCAACACCCCTTCCTTGCTTGCTCAGCAGTATGCCTACGTGTGTATGGATGCAATACTGCTTTTCAGTAGGTTCCCAGGCTGGTTTTGAGGTCTTGTGGAGTACCATGGACTTGTGGCCAGATCTTCAGCAGCTCAGAGGGGAGCTCATCAGGAGAAGGAAAGGGGCAGGGACAGAGGCAGGTGGATTTCCCCCTCCAGGTCATGCTCCTTGGAACCACAAATTCCACCCCACTTCTCCGGTGCTCTCCTGGGCAAACAGGACAAGCTCACTGAAGATCTGGAGAGTCTTAAGAGAAGAACAAAACCTGGGAGATGGGTGAGGAAAGCAAGACGTGCACAGCGATGCTCCCGGCAATCTCGGCTCCAGCCTTATATGAGAAAAACAAGACCCATTTGTCACTTCTGCCAAAGCTCTGTGCAGTGCATGGGATGAGATGGGGTAATAAAAATGTGCCCTGGTTTTCACTTTTGCTGTGAGGATAAGCAGGATGAGAAGGCAGCACCATGCAGAGGGCTCAGGGAAAGGCTGTCCTTGAATGACTCTGCACGATCCAGAGTTCAGCTTTGCTTCTGTGCTTCAACTTTGCTTATGTCTTCAACTTCTAATTTTCATGCACTGTTACACCAGGGAATGGAGGGGCGAATGCGATCCAGAAGCCAGGGCATGTCTCAGAGGTTACACATGAATCTTTTAGGAAAAAAAACCCAGCCATTTTCTTAGTGTCACAATAGCTTAGAGTTCAACTTGTGCCATGAAGCTGGCATTGTGGTCATCCATCAGCCAGGAGTGCCCTTCAAAGGTAACAAAGCACGTGAGAACGAGGAGCTGGAAACAGTCTTGGCTTCCAGGTGGATGTAATTGAGGACCTTCTGAAATCCTGATGCTTCTCTGATAGCTAAATCAAAACATCCCTGGAGTGATCCTCTCATGCCCACAGAAAATGAACATGCCCTGCAGCTACACACTCTCAACACTGAACACCCAATATGCCATGACCCCAAAATGTAAAGACCAGGGGATCTTCACATCTTCTAGGAATTCATCAGTACCTATTCTCTTAATACAATTATTGCCAAGTGTCCTTAAAACCAGACCCAGTGTTATCTTGCTTTTTCAGACACAGTTACCCAGATCATCCCTTCAGTAACACTTTGGTGCAGAAGAGCTGATGGGCTCACCCTGGTGTTTGCTTCTGGACACTGCACTGGACTGATTCCTGCACCGTTTTGGTTTGGTTCCTCTGACTCGGTGGTAAAGGAGGCCCTGGGCAGCCCTAGTGCTTGGGCATTTGGCTGGAGGGGCTTGCAGGTTTTCTACTGCTTTATGAGTCCTCGTGGAAAGTCTGAGAAGATGAAGGGATCGTTTCTCCTGCAAGTGCTTATTAAAAAAGTGAAACGTACAACTATCGCCTGCCAACTGTCCAATTGCTGTTTCTGTCCATGACACAGAGCTCTGGCAGGAGCACCTCCCAGCCAGGCTCAGTGCACATCAAAGAACCACAAATTCTCTTATTTCTGCAGGGTCAGAGCTTCTGGCTGAGGACTAGCAGTGCTGGATGGACCTGCTCTCCAACACAAGTAACTGGCATCAGGGTTTGTCAGCACTCAGAAGCTGAATAAATGAGCAAATTTAGATTGGAAAGGCAAGGGAAGTCTGTTGGATCTTGAATCTAGGTATGAGAGTGTCTTGGTGGACATTATGGTGGACATTATGGTGGACGAAGAAGCTGCACCCGAGCCAGGGAGGAGCCCAGCCATGTCCTGCACTTGTGCATGAAGGTTTTGTCATTTGTTTCTGCTCCAGGGATTCTATGTTTCTTCAGCCAGGCCTCACTCACCGTGATGTTACAACTCAGGAGGTTGCTGCCATGCTGGGTGAGGGCACTGGCTTACCAAGTAAGTGTCCACTCTTGGGCAGTGATCCACCCTGGCTCCTGAGAAATGCAGGTCTCCATCAGCATGCATGACAGCTGTGCAAGGCTCTTCTCGGTGGAGGAGGTCCCTGGTCCCACACACCATCCTCTCTGATGAAGATGGCCAGGAAGAGATGGGGGATGCAGGTCTGACTTTCCAGCTGAACTTTGCCCAGGATGGGCTGTCCTCCTCTCTGTCTCTATGTGACCATGCGTGCCCCGAAGCTTCAGGCACTTTTCCTGGATCTACTCACAGTTCTTGGCACAGGGCTGGCTCCCACCGCTGGCTCGCTGCAGGTTTGACATCTGCAGATGTCTGGCTTTGCAGCCTGGCAGAGTCACACCGTGCTGCGCTTGTATCACTTTTGGAGGTGGCCATTAGTTGCAGTTGCTTGGGGAAGGCTGCTGAGCTCAGCACTAGGAGATGTATTATATAGTTCACCTCATAAAACGGGCTCTACACTCAGATACCTTAACTCGGGTCCCCTGTTTGTCAGATGGTTAAATCTATGTGGAGATCATGGTCCTCCACCATGTAACGGCATGGTCAGTCCTGCCGGGGAGCCGGGGCTCGACGGAGTGACTTCTGCACCTGCAGGGTTTAATGGTCTTCTTCTGTCAAAATCCTCCTTCTCAACAGGCCCTTGGAACCCTTCCTTTGTAGGTGCTAAGGTCCTCACACAGGAATAATCCTACAGAGCCTGTGTAGTCATGAAGGAGCTGCCAAGCAGTGAGAACAGTACCTGAGACCTCTGGTGCCTTGGTGCATATGTGAGGAAGATGCAGGCAGCCCCGTGAATAAAGGTGGTTGCCATTAAATACCCTCATTTCAAGCTAGTGGCTCTCCTGATTGCATCGATGGGGTCTGAACCTCTCTGCTTTGCTGCCATGCTCCTACTCAGAGCTTTTTGCTCTTACATGGCGATGGCAAACATCTCACTGTACCACCTGAGGAGCTCAGCCCTCTGCCCCAGCCAGTTTGGAGTTGCCAAGTGCCTTCAGAAACTCCAGATTAGGGAGTTTTCAGGTCTTGCTTAGTTTTTAACATATTTTATCTTAAAATATACTTATTTTAGCTGTAATAATTTTTGTAAAAATTATTTAAGGAACTTTTGCTATGCCTGCAACTTTCTCTAGGATCAGATGGCTCGAGCAGCTTGTCTGAGCTGTAACGGCAGGCAGATGTCTGTTGTCTACCCTGGTGGTTCGGGTTTATTTTAGTTATATTATTGCTGACTTCTTTTAGCTTAAGTTTTGCTTAGTTTGTGCAATTGCTTGACTTTCCCCTCCATTAAAGAAATCATACCATACAGAGAGAGGTCCAAGCAAACCTGAATAATCATGGCACAACTGGCTGCATAGACCAATGGGAGAGGGGAGCACATAACCCATTAACAGGTGTGAACTAGAAATTGGTAAAAATAACCCTGAATGAACCCAAAATTGAAGCGGGATGGATGGCTCCCACTGTGCTCCTCCAGGCAAAGTTCATGGCAACCTGATGGGTCACCATGACACTACCATGGAAGGGTGAGAATTAGTGGTGGGAACAGGGGTGGAGACGTGGGACTGGGAGTTCAATACCCTTTTCTTTTACTCTCTATGTCCAAGGCAACGGAGATGCAGCTGCTGGTAAAGCAGCTCGGTGCAGGACAGTTTGCAGCAGCCTTCACTTGTGCCAGGGTTTAATAATTTTTATTTCTTTGTGCCTAAAATTACGAGAAAAATGACCAAACCCCATCAGCTTGGGGAAAAAAACACCCACGCCCACCCAACCAGATGGGTCTGCTTTTAGTTTATAATTAAACTCACCCTCTTGGATGGGAGTGGGAGCACACTTTGCGATGGGGGAGGGAGCAGGAGATCCTTTCCAGGCTGGTTTCCGGCGAGGGGGAGTTTCGTTCCTGCTGGAAGGGAGCAGCGTGACGAAGCCCCGAGCAGCTGAGGAAAGGCAGAGGCATTCGCAGTCCTTCTGGCACGCTCCATTATCCCGACAGCTGGAAATGGCCTCATTTTAAATATGTTGAGCTTTTTTTTTTGTCCTAAGGAGCATAAATCTCCGTGGCGATGATGCCATCTGTCCCTCTGAGTACGTACACGGTGATGTGTCTCTCTGTCTATCCTTCCCCATGGTGATTTTGGACAGAGGGGGAGAGCGCGGTCACAAATTTATGCGGTGACAGCAGACCTGAGCGGGCAAAAAATATTCCCAGATCATAAGGTTTTCCCAGGACAGAGTAAGATAACCATTGCTGACGCATGGGGCTGCTAGAAGAGCTGCATTGCCATCTCCCAGGAGGCTGCCGTGGCCTTGGGGATGGGGTACAGCCACCACAGAGGTGTCCTCAGAGCCCTGGCTCCATACACACGCTCTGTGGAGAGCCCCTGGCACCTGGGATGGGGACGTGTCTCTAACAAAAAGGGAAAAGGGGGGAAAAAAAAATGGAAAATGGAAACGGAAAAAGAGAAAAGGGAAAAGAAAAAAGGGAAAAGGGGGGAAAAAAAGGAAAAATAAAAGTAAAATAAAATAAAATCCCAGCAAAGCAAGATTAGCTGATTAGTGTCTGTCTCCCCTCGAATACCCAACTCAAGCCATGGCTGGAGGGATTGCTGCCTGCAGGATGCAGTGGGTGCCCCCTAAACCCAGAATTCCTGAATGAGAGCAACGAAAGTATATTTACCTCCTGGCTACAAAGGCTCAGCCACTGACTCATCTTCCCAAGCCTTGCTTGAAAACCCCAGGGGACAAGTCTGGCTTTGGCAGGAAATTGCCTGAAATGCGTGGAGGTTTTTTTTTCAGTTAAAACCATAATTTTTTAATTCCGAATTAAACATCCGGAGTCCCCCTCCACCTGATGGATGGCAGATGCTGCGTCTTACTCCACTGGCCTGGCTTTTCATTCAGATATTTCTCACAGAGGACAGCCTTGGGTTAAAAAGGGTGAATGATGTAGGTGCACACGTGTCTGTCTCCTCCTGGGAAGGCTGCACTCGGGATGCCCGAAATCACTGGCAGTGATTTGAGCGGTGAGACTGGAAGATCCATCACAGCTCCTCACCTTGCTGCTCCTGGCAGAGGACACTGCTGGTGTCTCCCACCCCGCGAGCTGATAACGCCGAGGATCCCGAAGGCAATTACCGCCCGCAGATAACGCATAATTTGTAATGTTGCCTTCAATTGACAGCTTCGTGTGAAACAAGATAACAGCTTGTACTAATGAATGGGTGATTTATAAACTGAGGGGTCTGATGGTGCTTTTAAAGCGACACGAGAGCCTGTGCAAAGGCTGACGAGGGGCGCGCGTTCCCTGGCCTCACGTCACGTCTGCAGCACCTGCCTGGCCGTGGGTTATCGCTGGGCAGGAGAGGGGCTTTCACATTGGATTGAATCTATCTGGTGAGTTGAAGTCAACCTCAGAATTTCTAATTAGGGGATTAGCTGGAGAAAGGATTTCCTTGCAAAACATTGAATGGCTGTTTTGCTAATTGTCAAGGTTCAGGAGTTACATAGCAGCAGCAGCATTAGAAGCTAGTGCAGCTGGTTTAACAAGGATGTGATCGCCTCTCTTAATGCTATTGACAGGGAAAAGCCCAAATATTTTCGTTTTTCCATGAAAAGCAATGTTCCATTTCCCCAGGTTTTGTTTTCAAAACCTGAAACTTTTCCCTAATTTCTGAAATGCAATATAACAACGGAGCCATTTCCTTTAAAACAAAAGCTGTATCTCTTCCAAGCCACTTAACTTCCAAAAGTTTGAAAACTTCAGTTAAGATGAAAACCAAGAAATTCAGTCTGAGAGTATCCCCATTGTGCTTCATCTACCACTCGGGATTTCCCTTTACGGTGCCTCCATTCCCGGGGGAAATGAACTTGTTTCAAAGTAACAGTTTTTAACAGCAGTGTTCAGCTGAGTGTTCTCCTCGCACCTTAGCTGGAATCCGTTTCAGCACAATGTTAGGTCCTGAGGGCTGGGATGAGCTCTTTGCTCTGTGCCTGCAGAGCGATTCCTGCCCACAGGCTGCAACAGCAACACAACTCACACCAGAAAGGCTACTGTAATCGTTTAAAAAAAACCAAAACCACTACTCAAAGTCTCGAAAAATTCCAAAGTCAGCACTTGAAGAAACATGAAATGCAAGGAATTAATGAGAAACAGAGAATGAATCATTAAAATTGCATCACCGCGACGTGTTCCTGATCGCATCTCCCTTAATGTTCTCACAGTCTGAACAATTGATTAAGAAAACCACTGCAGCACGCCAAAAATTGGAAACGGTTAAGAAGAGACAGCAAAGTCTTACAGGAAAGGTCACTTATTTCTCCCAATTTATTGTTAACCTGCTATCTGTAAACAAAGCACTAGAGGAACTCCCCAAAGACTACAGTCTGTCCTCCAAGACATCCTAATTAATGAGGATGCACTATGCAAACATGAACAGATGCAAGGAGAGATAATATCTAACCTGAGCCTTAAAAAGATACAGTGGAAACGGATATGCCGGGAGGTTGCGGGTGATCAATACGTGAGAAGGTTCAGGAGAATCAGAATTTGCTGTGGGATTAAGGCGAATAATCTTTGTGGTTATCAGAGCTAAAATGACAACATGAATTAAATGAGTTCAGAGAGGACTTGGTGAGACTGGTTGAAGAATTAGAGAGGGTTGCACTCATCCGTGGCGCTTCGCGGCGGCGCAGACCCCAGCCAGGGTTTTCAGATGCCCTGCCTGCACGGCTGTAGATGCTCTCAGAGCAGATCACTGACCTTCAGCATCAATGAAGGCCAAGTCATCGTGCTTGGAGAGCTCTCCAAGGAAGTGCCCGATCCCACCCTTGTTCCAGCCAAGTTCCCAGACCCAAAGGTCATGGTTTTCTCCTCTCTGGCTGCCAGCCGTGCCTCGAGAGCCGCATGCACAGCAGCATCCTCTCCACTGGCCAAGTCCGCTGGCGGCCGGGCACGGCGCCCGCCCAAAGCCCTCTGTGAGCAAAGCTACATTGTGGCAGCTAATATTAAAGATTCCTCTTCATCAGCATCCCAACAATTAAATATGTATAGAGGCATCTGAGATCTAATTTGTTTCTTTTGTGTTGTAAATTCCTTTTCTCATTGGCTTTTTTTGGAGCTGCTTATAACTAAGACCTTCAGACAGAGCTCAGCATGGCTGTAAACCAGCCATGGGGTGTTGCATCCAACCCCTCCAAAGCACATCCCCCTCTCCTAATCAACCGAGAGATTCTTCTTTATTAATTCCAGTGATGATTTGATTTCCTTCTTTCTTAATGAACACAGTGACACTGCATTAAGTCACTGATGTGCAGCTTGCTGTTTTTTCCCTTCCTTTGGAAAGTTTTCAAAATATTTATAAATGTTAAAAGGAACAGGGAAAGAAAATAAAGTTGCATTGTGACTGTTTGGCCAGCACTCCCCCTTCCCTTCCTCATCTGCAGGAGCTGTAATTCATCCCATTGTTGGGGCTGCCACAGATGCCCTGTGGCCCCTGTCCCCTCTGCCCATTCCTCTCTGCCAAGCAGCAAGGAGAGCGGGGGACCAGGCAGGGGTGCAGCCAAGCATGAGGTGCTGCACTGGGGTAAGGGAGCCCACCCCATGGCAAGGGGCACCACAGCAAGAATCAGAGACCCATGTGCCTGCTGACCCACACCCTGGGGTCTTCTCTAAAGGGGGTTGTAGTGACTGTGTTGGTTTGGGAAGGGCTTGAAGGCTTTGGGCAGACATGAATCCAACCCAACACATGTACATCCCAGAGGAGCTGCTGGAAATCCCCGTACCAGAGGATTCCCCGGAGGGAGGTCATGGGCAATTTTCCTCCATAGGGTCCTCTGCTCCCCTCCAAGCCCTCACCAGCCCTCACCACCCATAAACACCAGGGAGAAGCAGCCTTCTCCTCTTGCCTGGCATAGTCAGATGTGAAGAGCCGAGAAAGCTTTAGGAGCTATAGAAATGCCCAGAAAGCCACTGCATCCAGACACTGGTGGGTCCAGTGGGACTTCTGCTGTAGCCTCATGTTTAGGCGGTGCTGGAGCACCCCGTGTCGCCAGGACAACACTGCACCCAGGATGTGAGCTCAGCCAGGAGAAATCCACATGAAGGATTTCAAGAGCTGTCACCTACAGGGGGGAACATGTGGGTGCTGAGCCAACCACAGGAGTAGACAGCACCAAAGAGGCTTTGCAAAGACACATAAGGCTCCCACAGAAAGTCACTGCCTGGCTGGATGCTGCAGTCACAGCGGAGAGGTGACGAACGTCCCAGTCTGGTCAGTCCAGAAAATCAACAGAACAGGGGGGATGGCAGGGAACAACTGTGGGTTCTAGTTCAAACCAGGACACAGACACAATGCCAGTAGACAAGAGACTGCAAGAAGCATTTGGAGATGAATGAACACCCTGTGGGGTCAAAGCAGACTTACCAGGAGACCTGTCCTAAGGAGGGACATGTCTTTGGCAAGCTGGTACATGCTCCTGGTGACCATGGATAGATCAGGCAGACCTCCAGGTCTGATCCAGCTCTTCCCATGTGACTCTTTGGGTACTTGGAGCAGACCTGAACCCTCAACCCTCAAATGTGACCCCTAAAGCTCAGATCTTCAGCGGGGCTGGGAGCTCGCAAAGAGTGTGGCGTTGGGGCAGCATGACCTAAAGAGCAAACTGAGGCCCCCAGCATGCTCCCAGCCCAGGGTTTTCCATCCCTATTCCCACCCAAGGCAAGTGGTGAGCAGCTACTCCTGTGTCCCCATGTGCAAGGCTGGAGGGAAAGGGCCAGCCCAACACACCAGCTGGCTCCTGACAACCCCAGGGCACTCCGAACTTCAACATCATCCACCTCCTGCCTCTGCCCAGGCCGAGTCGGAGCCCCCAGCTCCCTCCACTCCTGCAAAATCTGCCGGCAGCAGCATCACTCCCTCCCCCAGCCGCGGTGCGCTCGGCAGCGAGGAGTCACTCTCCCTCCAGATGGCTGTAAAGGTTAACAAGGAATTTATTCAGAGTTACATACAAATCAAATAGTCTTTTTTTTTCCAAGAGGGAACAAAAACAACCACATAATTTCAAGCCCACACAGGCAGCGCAGCCTTCCAAGGTGGCTCAGTTGCCATAGACGACCGCAGGCAGCCGGGCTGTCACGCTGAGCCCCGCAGCATCGCGGGCACCCGCCGTGAGTCAGGGGATGGGGGTGAGCTCCATCCCCCTGCGCCGCCTCCACCTTGCACCCAGCTCCAGCCCAGCTCCTCGCCTCCCTCCCGGGATGTACTGGGAGAGGGATGAGCTGTCGGCCCAGGCTGCCTTCCTACGGTGTGAGGAGGAGATGCACTTCTCCAGGGCTGTGTCCAGCCCTGTGTGACCATGGCCAGTGGAGATGGGTGGCCCAAGCTGGCACCTGATTAAGTGGATGGAGTGGATTCCTCCATAGGATGCTGAAAAATGGAAGGACTGGAGATCTGGGGCAGAACCTGAAATCTGAGAGTGTTTTCGTCATCCTTAGTGGGCACTCAGCTTGGGGCTGCTCCTTTCCTGCCGCTCTGCTCCATCTCCCCCGGCATCTTTCCTCCCCATCATGTGGGAAACCCACAGCTCATGGCTAAGCCAGGCCCCACAGAAACTCATCATCCTACCTGCAAAGCATCATCCATGAGCCGCCAAGGGTCTGCTCCTTAGGGCGCTCCCTACACCCTGCATCAGCTTCCACATCAGTTCTTAAGGAGCAGGACCACCAAACCTCTTTGGTTTAGTTTGCAAATCACCCAGCACAACTCAGGGCTCCAGGCATAAAGGGGTGACCTGGGCTCTCCTGGTGGTGATGGACCATCTGCCTTTTGGGCAGTGATCTCCCAGGTCCCTGAGGGCTGGGACATGAATTTCAGATGTGGATGGAGTCCTTTGCCAGCCTGATAAACCTCCCCAAAAACTTTAATAAAATAAATTGTCACAAGCTCCATATAGAATTGGGGTCAGATACGGAAAGGTCCCAGAGGATATTACCAGCCACGAGAAAAAATGTTGCACTCAAATGAGACCAACACAGTAATAAAGGATCACGGCACACTCTGGCAGGTGTCAGTCATTTCCTCCTGCTTCTCTCCCAGTGGACACAAGGCAAAGGGTTGGCCAGATGCACAAAGCTTCCCAATTTTTTGTCCAGGGCTGCTCCGGCACTCCCTTATGGATGCCAACGTAGGAAATTAATGGGTTTATCCCACCCTGGACACATCTGCTCTGCAACCTAAGCCTTGAGAGTTCAAAGCAGGCCCTCAAAATAGCCAGTATGTTCACGTGGAAATACTTCAAACTCTAGCAGACCCTGGATCGTGCTTTTGTGTCATCACTGGCCTGTTAAATCCCACAGCTGAAAGGAGAAGAGCAGGAGGAAGAGCTAAAGGAGAAGCTGTAGCTGGGGATTATCAATACTAAGAAGAAGCAGAGGACATGCCACATTAGGAATATGCTTATAAAATGTGTTCCTCGGCTGTACATTCACAACATGTGTGTCTTCTTTTTTAGCATGGATGTGCAGCATAATCCAAAATCTGGCACTGCGGGCTTTCTCCCCCCAAGCCCGTCCTGTTACCCAAATTACTTTGGCTTAAAACATTAGTTCCCTTGGGCGTCTGTTATTCACAGACCTCCGGTGCCAACTGAACAGCTTCCAGGAGCTCTGATGTCTCTCTTTCTATTTTATTTTTTTTAATACTTCAAATCACTTTATTCCATCCACCTTCTGGAACAATTCCCTGGAGAGTATTGATTCTGCTGAGCATCTGCTCATGCAGGAAACCCACGGCCGTTCTTCCATCAGAAGTTTTCACTCCTGTTGGTCATTAAAGTCCCATCAATCCCATTTCCTGATAAATCTTGGGGGCTACATATCAAACCAAGTTGTCCATAGTGATATCTGTTGCTTGGATTGCCTGGAGTCCACCCCCACTGCTCCTAGATGCTCGATGCCCACCAGACCACAGGGGGTCTTATCTCCCATTCCCCTCCATGGTTTTCCAGTGGGTTTCCCCAACATTTCTCCTACACCCTACATGGAGGATCACTGGAACAGGAGAGGGAGTGGAAAGTGAAATGACAGCTTTTGTTGATGCTCCCAAATTATTTAGGTTATTAAGGACAAGGGCTGACTGTGAGGAATTGCAGAAGGACCTTGTGATGAGTGACCGGCCAAGAAAATGACAGGAGAAATTCAGTGTGAATAAATGGTGGTGCACGTAGGAGAAACCATTCCCGAGCTCAGAAATAAAATGATGGGCTCTGAGCTGACTATTAACTCTCAGAAACAAGATTGTGGGGTTATAATAGACAGTTCTCCGAAAACATCAGCTCATTGCTCAGCAGAGTTGGGAAAAAAAAATAAGAGCATCTTGAATGTTAGGTATTACTCAGAGAAGAACTGAGAGCAAAACAGAAAAAATCACACCGTCACTGTATAAATCCCCTGTGCACCTACACACTGAACACTGCGCAGGTGAAAAGGGATGCAATAGAGCTGGGAAAGCTTCGGAAAGAGGTGGGAAGCATGATTAAATGGGCTGTTTTTGCAGGGAATGAGGACACAGGTGTGGAGCTCCAGCCTTGGAGCTCCACCATGGTCTTCCACGCATGATGACAAGCCCTTCCCACCTGTGGGGAGACAGCCGGTGGCCATGGCTCAGCCCCTGACTCAGCAGCTCCTCATCAGAGGTGATTCAAGCCCACCCGGGCACTTCCCTTGGATTTCGGGTCGGTATTACTGCCAACCCCTCTTCCTCCTGTGGAGGAGCTGATGGCCACCACGCTTGGCACCGTTCTCCACGGGCACCGTGTGTCCCCCGCACGGGGCAGGCAGCGTGGGCGCTGGGGAAGAGGAATCAGAGTGGCTTGGCAAAAGAGCAGGGGAGAGATGCCAAAAAAAATAAAATAAAAATAAAGGAGGAAGATCTAGCTTCACCTTCTGTTCCTGTAATTCTTCTGTGCTAGCAAATCTGGTGGGAGGAGGAAAAGGAAAGAAGGCAGAAAATCCAGCCCGCGGATGGAGGCAGGATTATTGCGCTGGAAAGGGAAAAAAAGAAAGCAAGAGAATTTGGAGCTAAACCCATCTGCCACTGTTTGACATGATCAAGTCCAAATTCCTCCTCCCAGCCCCAACTCTTGGGTACGCCAGACACTGGGAGAAGTTTTGGTCTTTATAAAGGGAGAGGGTGAGACCAGACACCTTCTGGCATTTGGGATCAGGGCAACGGATGGCTGAAAAGCAATGGAGAGATGCAGAAGGACAGAAGGACGAGAGCAAGGGAACAGTTGTGCAAAGGAAACAAACACTGGTTAGAGGCACTAATGGGGATGGGGACGTGTAGGATGCACCCTGGGGACTTGCCACTGGCTGCACATGGGAATGCGTCAACACGGAGCAAAATCAGCTGGAGCAAAACCAGTTGGGGTGAGGGGTGGGCTCAGGCCAGTGAGATGTGAACAAGTCTTGCTTCTAAGAGTCACCTGCCACTGGCCAGCTCTGTGGCACGGCGTTGTCTCTGTCACCTGGAGGGCTGGCAAGCGTTTTGCAGATGGGCTCCTAAATACAGCCACTCCCGACTGTTTGTGTATTATCTGTGAACACAGGTCCCCTTTGCCAAGGGAGAAAAGCCCTGACCGTGTCCATGTACAGAAGCTAACAGCTCAAACCAGCATTTTTACAGCATTCAGCTTATCTGCTGCTGGCAGGCTGGAGTGTTCCTATCGGGAACGTTTGCAGGGGAGCGGGAACTGGAGCCTCTGCAGAGTCAGGGGTCCCTTCTGCTGGGCACAACACAACGAATGAGACCATCCTCACTGTGACAGCCTGTGTGTGGTCTTGGAGGGAAACAAAAGAGATGCAGGAGTGGAGAGACATGCCCAGAAATACGCCCTGGGTGGTGACATGGACAGTCCCAGCCTGGAGTGCTGCAGTTTCCTGGCCCTTGAATAACACATCCCCTCAGGTCCTCCCTTCCGAGCTCAGGCACTCCACAGGGTCCTCCTGGCAAGGACAGAACAATTCTGGCAGGGAAGAGTGGATGATATTTGCAGCTCTTGAGGACTGGGTATAATGTATATCTTCATTTGGTATGCATGGGATATTTGCTGTCTGGTCCCAGCGCAGAGCTCTTGCGTTCGTGGGGCAGCAGACGCCACGCGTAGCAGGAGGACGAGGGCTGCTTGCTCTGCCCTTCACGGAGCCATCTCCATCCATTCCCATTATTTCTTCCTTGGATCTCCTCCGGTATTCCCAGTGCTGCCGAGGAGGAATTGCAGCTCACAAGAAATTAGGAGGAAGTCACTTCATCCCTGTATAAATTATTAATTTTAATCACATGAAGAAATAATAGACACTGCCATGCACTAGCTCTCGCCCATCAGACAGAGTGTCCTTGCAGATGCAGTGCCTGGAGTCACCCTCCTTGGAGATATTTGCAGTATTTTGCTGAGTTTTGCTGGACATTTCTAACTACTTGCCAAAATGAGTTTCTTGTGCTTGGAGTGAATTATTTCCCCTTGGTCTCCTCATGTCAAAGTCCTGCCCTGAAATCGAGGAAACCACCTTTAGGAGAAGATGCTTCTTATAGAATCATAGAATCATTATGGTTGGAAGGGACCTCCAGGGTCATCAAGTCCAACCTTTATCCCATCACATTCCTGACCATTAGACCCTCAGACCATGGCCTCAAGTGCCTCATCAACCCTTTTTTGAACACCCCCAGGGATGGTGACTCCACCACCTCCCTGGGCAGCCCATTCCAGTGCCCAACCACCCTCTCAGTAAAGAACTTCTTCCTAATCTCCAACCTAAACTTCCCCTGACGGAACTTGAGGCCATTTCCTCTGGTCCTGTCATCAGCAATTGGGGAGAAGAGACCAACACCAGCTTCACTACAACCTCCCTTTAGGTAGTTGTAGAGGGTGGCAGCCTGAAAGAAAGCCCTTACATTTTGCTTTGCTGTTTCAGGTTGGTCCACACGTGACCTTCGGGGAGCAAACCCCTGAGCAGAACCTTGCGTTGCTCCTGCTGCACACCCTCATCCCACAGGGATGCTGTGCAAAGGAGACTCTCCCAGTGTGGATCTGAGGACCAGCTGTCCCCGAGCTGCAGTTCACAGGAGCGAAGGGCAGAGCTGATGAAGGCAGGCAGAGTGCCTTGTGGCAGTACGACCAGCTCGGGTGGGTTCAGTCTGACACCCCAACTGAAATCGGGTGCCTAAAAGCACCCAGAGCCTGTAAAGAGCCTTCCATGTCCGTGGCCTCAGAGCAAGCTGGGATAGCAGCTCCCCATGCTTCCAGCAAGAGGGCAATACACATTTACTGCTCTAACCACATCTGCGAGCCTGGCACGAGAGGAGAGGCAGCTCCCTCTGTTCATGCCTGGAGTGTGGAAGGAGGGAGGGAGCAGGAGCCTGCTCAGCAGGACCAGGCCAAAGGAAAAATCCAGATGTCCTCTTCCAAGCTGTCCTGCCCCGCGGCCACACTTCCCATCACTTCTCCCACCCACACAGCATACAAGGACCCAGGACCATCCTCTCGCCCTCTCCTTTTGCAAAGCTTTAATTGCTGGGGCTGCAAAGGGTCCTTTAACAGGACCGTGACACTTTGCTCTTCCATTTCTCCCTCCATCGGTTTTTTTTGTTTCTCTGTGGTTGCACGGGGATGTATATGGGATTATGAATAAGGCATTGTGAGCTGAACTGAATGTGTTATTTAATGAACTGTATGAAATATTAAACCATGCCTGATATGAAGCATGGTGAATTCTGTAAGAAATAATATATTACATTTGGGGAGGACTGAAGATAATCAAATATAATGAATGAATTTAGAAGCAGGACACATGGAGCTTGGGGAAGTTAAATTTTGTTCATTGGGAACCTGAATTATATGTGACGACTGTTCAAGGCAGGTTTTTCCACTACATGTTTTCTCCTGTTGTGAATGACATTATTGTATTTTTCCATTTCACATAAATCTATTTTTCGGAAGGCTGCTTCCACCCGCGTGGCATCGGCAGATCCCATTAATCATGGTGCTCTCAATCACTCAGAATTATTTAGAGCCTCTTTTTTGTGTCTCTGGCTCTTTCCCCGTTTCTGATTAATCTTAAATTAAACCAACTAAATAAATAAAACTGCAAGGATCCATAGACCATCCCTGTGAAGACCTTATTTAAGTGAGACACATGTTAACAGCTTAGGAGCTGATCCCATGAATATTGGGAAATTTCTGCTCCTGGATGTTTCAGTAGGAGGAAAGAGACTCTTTTGGTCTGAAGCAGGAGGCTCTGCTTGGAAAGGAGCTGAAGTCTTGACCACAGCGACTCTCAGCCTTCTCCATTTTGGGATCTTTTCCCTCAGGCATAGCCCATTCTATTTGGTCCTGAGCCTCTTCTATGCCTACAGAAGACATCTGATGGGCCACGGTGGCCATCTGCCACAGGGTGACATGTGCAATCCACGTGCCATGGCCAGCTGCAAGGATGGGGCATGGAGATGGGTCTACTTTTGGGCTCTACTCTGGATGCCAAGCTGAGCCAGCCTACTCACAAAATGTGAGAGAACACCACTGCTCTGATGTTTCTGCACCTCCCCGTTTCCCAGGTGACGATTGCTATAGCAATGCCACCCCTTGCCACCTGTGAGGACTCAGCTACGCCCCAGCAAAGCCAGCCCTCCAGGTGCTTCTCCAGCAAAAACCCAGTGAAGCTCCAGCCAGACGCCTGCACCTGCAAAGGCGCTGCTGTTTCTGCAGCTGGAGCAGTGAGTGGGAGGAGGTGGTGGATTTCCCAGCCGGTGGATTTGCACACCTATGGGCTGTGAACCAAGCAAACTACAAGCAGAGCCAACCTCCCACCTGATTCCTTCTGGCAGAGGCATACCTGGAGCTGAAGAGAATTGGAAATAGTCATTTAATTCTCACTGTTATTGCCAGGGTGTGCTGCAGTGAGGAAGATGAATATAGCCTTCGTGTGTCAGAGAGTCTTTTCTTGACAGAAATCCCAGGGTACTTGATGGAGCATGCCAACAGCACACATCCATACGTTAACCCAAGTCCTACATCTTTAATTTAGTTTGTGATATGTTTTTATTGCTGCTATTCACATGCATATTCGGGGCTCAGAAACATCACAAATGTGAGTCACAGCCACAAAGTCCTCCCTTCCGTTTGAGCAACAGCCACCCCAGGGCACTGCTGCACGTGAGGACGCTGCGTGCTACCACGGGGCTGGCCATGGAGCCAGCTCAGTCTCAGCGCACAGGAGAGGTTAACCCATGCACTGGCCAGTTTGGGGGAGTTAGGGCTGAGACAGACACGGTGCCAGGCCAGCCCACAAGGGTTGCTTGGTGGGGCCCACCTCTGAAGGATGGCTGCTCTGCCTCCTCTCCAAGGGTGCAATGTCCCTTCGCTCTTGGGCTGGCTTTAGCTCTCACTAATAAACTAATTGATTCAGCTTGGCTATCCCGAGTTCGGAGTAATTTCAATATTGAACCACAGCTGTAATGAATTCAGTCAATACAACCAGCACGAAGCACGGGCAATGCAGGGACGTTGGCGCCGCGCTGGGCAGCTCGAGCCCCCTGGGCCCAGGCTGAGCACAAAGAGGGGGACACTGCACAGCTCCCCGCAGGGTCAAATGCTCCAGGAGAACTTGGCCAAGACCCAGAGACTCCAATCTACTCCAAAAAAACCCCACAGGACCCTGAAGGATCCAGTATGGATCCAGCAGCCAGCTTCACCTGAGATTCCCACAGAGCCCAGCTCAAATGTTGAACGAGTACTTTGTTTGGAGTAGAAATTTCAGAGTTTGGAGGCAAAATAATTTCAAATGCGATAATTTTAAATGAAATCAGGGCAAGAGGTGAGTTGTCTCCTGGGCACCCCCCTAGCCATACCCCAGTTGCCATGTTTTGCCCTGCTGGGTGCAAGGAATTGTCCCAGGCTCTGCAGCTGGAGCATGAGGCCACCCCGAGCACCCAGGAAGGCAGGACAGGAGCCGAATGAGTGCCTGTCATGTCTGGAATTTAACTCCTGAGCCACAGAGATGGGTTTTCTGGAGCTGTGGGAAATCCTGGGTGACGGGGCCGTGGAGTGACAGCATCGTGCCTTGTTCGGAGTGACCCAGCAAGGAAGCCAGGGAGGAGGAAGGACTTTTTTTGCCTGGAGACATAAAGGCTGCTAATAAATAATACAGGGCAGTGTTATTACTTTTTTATCTTACAAAGTCAGACCAGCTTATGAAACCCAGACTGGAGCAGAATGCTAATGCGCAAGACTTGGCAAGGTGAA
Organism: Aegotheles bennettii; assembly: GCA_013398125.1. Lineage (NCBI taxonomy): Eukaryota > Metazoa > Chordata > Aves > Caprimulgiformes > Aegothelidae > Aegotheles > Aegotheles bennettii. The sequence goes on from VZRW01010838.1 coordinate 633,237, forward strand.
GTTACAACTCCTGACCCACACAAGAGTTAACTTGAGCCAAAAGGAGCAGAGCCCCCTCCCCTGGAGTTTTCCTTGTGCAGAGCCTGTCTCTGCAAACAACGCTGCTCCTGCCCCTGAGCACACCTGGGAACCCATCGATCTGTTATTCAGTCAGGACACTCTGCCTCTTTGGCCTCCTGACCCAAGGGGAGGGTGGTTTCTGAAGGCCAAGGGCAGTGCCCATGGTCACTGGGGGAGGTGATGCTGACCCTATCTGTGCTGGTGTGCCTGCTCCAGGAGATGCCCAAAGTCACTGGCAGGTACAGTCAGTGCTGCTTTGGCTTTCTTAGGTGTAGAGGAGCTAACAGAGGAAGCACAACAGAGCAGCCTCCAGGAAAGACAGTGTAGTTCAGCAGGCAGGGTTGGGAAGCAGAAAGAGACCGAACAATGAGCTGTTTGGGACAAGAAAGGTACAGAGTTTGGTTTTCCAAAGGTGAAACACCAGCTCACTTGCTCAAACCTCCCGATGACTCTGTGGATCACGTGCAAAGTGTGCAGAGCTGTGGGTCCTGGCGTTGCTGTGCCCGGCACTGCCATGCCAGGGGCTCAGGGGTGTTTCACTCAGAGTCTGGGGAGCAGCACAACAGCCAAGTGCTGCAAATGTGTCTTGACTTCAATGCTGTTGCTATTTTCCAGCTCTCAGACGCCCGTGCAGGATGTGGCCCCCCAGCTCACACACATCCATCACACAGGCTGATTTCAGAGAATTCCCCGGGACTTGGTTTTGATAAACTGCTATCTAAAGTGCTATTTACAGATGGCAGTGGGCACTGTGTTAGGAATCTGTGGAGAGCAAATGACTCTGTTTATTCACACAGGAGACACTTCTGACCCCTGGCAGTGTCACCTGCACCGCTGTGCCGGTGCTGGCCACAGGGACGGTCCTTTCACAGCAGGTCCAGCCTCACTCTACACGCTCAGAGATGCAGCACCAGCTATTTTCGTGGCAGCATCTCCCCATGGGTGCAGACAGAAGCTGCGGGTGATCCTGGCTGAGGTTTGTGTGGGTTTGTAATGTCACTGCAGCCAGCCCAGGGGACTTGTGCCCACATCGCAGTGCTGGCCTGGTGGTTCCATCTATGGTGGCCCGTCATCACAGGATCCTCCCCTGGCCGTGCACATGCCCCAGGGACGCCCCAGGCTCCCTGCACTGATGCTCTCCGCTCTCTCCCTTGAGACATAGACTAATGCCAGCTGCAGGGAGACTTGTCTGACTGCCCAGAGAAATTACAGGGAGAGTATCGAAGCACTGTCACCCTCTGAATGATTTTGCCTCCTTCCCTTGAAAGCAGGGCACACACCAGCCGGCAGGACTGTTTTTCTAATTATTAGATTCCACTGGAAATCGATAAGCAAATAAGATGATTTTCTGGTTCCAATACCTCATAGCTCATCCTGCAGGGCCCAGGCAGTGCAAAACCCGCTCGGAGACCCTTACGGCGTGGTGATGGATAGTCTGTGCCTATCCCTGCTCAGGCTGCTGGCTGGCAGGCAGGGTTAGATGGGGTCATGAGTGTGAGATGGGGTTAACTGTGACGTGAAGATGAAGCCCAAGGTAATTATCCACTAAGTTCTGCAGGAATTTGGGGTAGTGGATTCCCTGAAAGCCTCCTCAGAAGGACTCATGCACAAGTCTCGCCCCGAGAGCCGCCTGAATTGCCTCTTAATTTGAGCCCTGTCAACATGAGAGCTAAATGAAAAGCCATTTGCTATTTGCAGGAGTGCTGTAGAGAGGGGTAGACCCTTCTCCGTGTGTGGAGCCAGGCAGCTCATTAGTGGGGCCAGCATCCTTCACAGCCATGGCAGCCCTGCCCAGTGCCGGCGAGCTGCTGCATCAAGGGGCCATGGCCCCACACCCCCCGGCGCACAGCGGTGCCCAGCTGGGCAGAGGGGGCGAAGGGAATTCCCACTCCTCCAGCAGGATTGTTTGTCTAAGTATTAGACTTCCTGGAGATCAATTAAGTGTGTAAGATCATTCTTCATCTTACTGTGAAGAACAGCTGTTCTCCAAAACTCTCAATATCTATGAGAATGTATATTAAATACATGTGCTAATGATGCAAGGGGGTCTGTTTCAGAAGCCTAGCTTATCTCTTAGCTGAAGCAGTGGAAGAAAACTGTGAAACAGAAATAATTAGGGAAGGAGACAAGGCACGAGCAGCACTCAGCACAGCCAGACCCAGGCGAAGGCGCTCGCCCCGCTGCCGGCGTCCCCCGGGGCTTGCTCCCTCTCACCCCGGCTACCTGGGGAGTGCTGAGGCCTTGGACTAGGAACGTGTCTTACAAAGAGACCTTTCGGGGGGAAAAAAAAGGCTGGGCTGATTTAAACAAGCCCCGAGTGAATAAATTAGTGGGGGAGCAGGAGCGAGTGGATGAATTACACGGGAGCGTTACAGAAAAGCAGCCGATGTCTCACTCTGGCAATTAATTCAAATTGGGCCGAGTCTGGGCTTTGGGGAGAGTAACTGGTGGGTGGTAGAGAAAGAGAAGAATAAGCAGTCGTGAACCATGCAGCCACGGTCCCTGTTAGGGCTGGGTGTAATGAACGGGCTCATTCAGGACCTGTGAGAACACATGGGTGAAACTCCCTCCTTGGGGGCTGCAGAAACAAAGAGGGGGCACAGGCAGAGCAGAAACACAGAGAGGGAGGGCTGCTTGCACCTCTCTGCTGGCTCCCTGGCTCACACCCAGCCTTTCCTCCATTTGCCCTGAATCTGGAACAGGGACTTCAGGATTTGGCCAGCAGGGACACAGGGACCTGGGGCTGGAAGGGACCTCCTGGGTCACCGAGCCCATGCCCTGCTCTTGCAACCCTGGCATCTCACAGGCATCATCTGAGTTAGTGGCTCAGCTCCTCCTGGTGGAAAACTGTCCAGCAAGCTGTGGCTTTCCTGGCCAGGGCCATGCTCCTGGCTGCCAGCAATGCACATGTGGCACCGAGACATGAGAACAGGGAGGTGACCCTCAACTGCATCTCCTATAACCTGGAAAAGGGGGACAGAGGGAGACATGACACAGCTCGGAGACATGCACCGTGATAGAACCCACCTTGGGTAAAATACCAGCGAGTCCTGCTCAGCCCCTGAGCACTAACACCCCTGATGGCACTGCTACTCCTTATCTCTGCCTCAGGAAAGGGGCTCCAGGACAGAGCAGTGTCCTCCCGCCAGCAGAAGCATCGCCTTGGATCTCAGGCACACAGGGGCCTCCCCGTTCCTGACAGCCCCTCGGGGTTTCACAGAATCACAGATTCAACTACGTTGGAAAAGACTTTCAAGATCATCAAGTCCAACAATTTTCTCAGGACTGCCAAGTCTACCACTAAACCAGGTCACCAAGGGATTTATCTAGATGTTTTTTTAACACTTCCAGGGACAGTGACTCCACCAGCTCCCTAGAAAGGCTGTTCCAATGCCTGAAAACCCTTCCAGTGGAGAATTTTTTCCTAACATCCAGCCTAAACCTCCCCTGGCGCAGCTTGAGGCCGTTACCTCTTGTCCTATCATTTGTCACTGTGAAGAAGCTTCCCCTGACCATTGCTTCTAATGGCACCAGACAGTGCCTGTCAATGTCCCAATCAGCTTCTGCTCAACCTGCCTGGAGCATCCTGTTCAATCCCAATCTCCAGTCCCTCAAGCACTCTAACCTTAAATTGGCTTCTGTTCCACACCTGTACACAAAACCTGCCCCATCCTGGGAGCTGGACATTGAAATGGGCATGAGATAATTCTGATGACAAAGAAGCTTTGTGCGGGGGTGGCTTCATTTGGGGCAAAGCCAAAGCTTCTGAGCAAGAGTCCCTTTGGGCTGGCGCTTGAGCCCAGCTCTGCATGCAGGACAGTGCTCCTGTGACCTGACACGTTGCAGCAATCTTCTCCTGCACTCTTTATATTTGATAATCTGAGATCTGTGGGAGTCTCTACTTCATAATCCATATATCTTGTGACCCTCTGGAAGCCTGACAACTATTTCATGCTCGGATGGCTCCCTGCTCATCTCCGTCCGTGCAAGAAGAGCGTGTCCTGAGTGGCACAGGAGTAGCTCGTATTTCCATCACGGCGAGACAGTGATTAAATGCCTTCAGCCAAGCACAAGGCAACTTCAACAGGATTTGTTCTTTGGGGATGGGGAATGAAGCCAGAGAAAGCCACAGAAGACCCCGACCGGGCAGTGGCTGGAAAATGATGCTTAGAGGTAGGGTTGGCATCTCCAGCGAATCTCACTTCAGTCTTGTTGCAAAACTGAGCTTGTCCAACATGTGGGACTGCTCCCTGCTCTGGAGGGAAGCCCCAGGGCAGGTGTCCCCAGGGTGTCCTGGGCTGGCCAGGTGCTTCCTGGGTGGCCTTGCCAGGGCATGGGACCTCTGAGCCTCTCACACCCCTCCTCAACCTGCAATGCCCCTGGGGATGAACATGATAGGGAAACTGAGGCACAGCTGGACACAGTTGCTCTCCTTGACCTATTCTTGGTGCAGCAGTGTGATGCACAGCTTCCCATGGCTCAGCCCCAGCTCCTGGCAGTGTGATCTGGTGCTGGGGCCATCCCACACTGCCCAGCTGGGCACAGTGGCTCCCCTGGCCGGGGTGCAGGGCCCTGGAGCAGGATGGTTTAGGAGCCAAGATGGGTTTTGCTCTGCGAGGGCAAAGCTCCCAGCTGCAAATAAAATCAACTAATAGAGAAATGGTACAAAGGGAGCCGGGCTCCCGGGGCCAGGCTGGAAGTGAGAGCAGTAGATGGGAGGATGAAGCGGCTGCAGCAGCGGCTGGTCAGCCCCTGGTTCTCCATTCCCAGTTGCTCACTGCAATGGGTTTGTGCACGGTTTCATGCTGGCATGGCTAAGCCTTGCATATGTAAAGAGCGAGCATCTTTTACACCCTCATGGGCTTTCAGTCGATTGAATGCTTTTAACCAGCTCCCTTCCCCCTTCCCTGCCTGGCGATGCTCTGCCCGGTGCTGGGGAGTCAGGCACACTGCCACCAAGGTGCCTGCTCGAGCCCCCAGAACCCCACAAACCCAATGGAAATTCAGCATTTACGGCTCTGGGTCCCATTTTACTTCTGATTTCCTAATGTTAACCTGGGTATTTCTCCTTCAGGGACTGTTGCCATCCCAAGGTGCCTGTACCAGATGTACAGCCCAAGAGGGGAGCCGGGTGTTTGCCCAGGACACCGGCCACGGGACGCAGGGAAAATTCAGCCTATCACTTGGAAACAGCCAGGGACAGTTGGGTTGCCCAGAGCGCTCTGCAAATACGACCTGTGCAGGCAGCAGTGCAGGACCAGGCGATAAAATAGAGATCTTATTTCAATATTTTCACCATTTTCAAGGCAGTCCTTTGAACGCTGGGGACAGGCTCAGTGTTTGTGAACCTTGTCCCTCTCCATGCTGCTCTTTCCAAAGGTCGATAAGCCTCCCAGCACTCCCCAGACAGACCTATTATCCCTTTTGTAGCAGTGCGGATTAAGAACCAGTGATAAGTGCTTTTCCAGGGGCTGGAACAAGGCTGCTTGGCACAGCTGCCGTGAGAGGTCAGGATTTCCTACTCCCCTCCCAGCTCCCCCTTCCCGCAGCACTGCACGGCTCTGCCAACGCAGCCCCATGGGCAGACCTGGGGTCAGCACCAGCTTGGCTGGGGCTGTCAAACAAGGGGATGTGCTGCAGCAGGACCACAGCTACACCCCAGCAGGAAAACATTCATTTTCCCAGCAACGGGATACAGTGACAACAGCCCAAGCTTGGACCTGTGGGAGTAGGCATGAACACATCCCAAATTCTCCTGCCAGAACCCCAAACCCAGGGGCCACCTGCCCTGGCTCTGGATGCCCTTGCGAAGGAGAAGGAAAGCAAAGAGGGGAACACCAGTAATATACTTGTACAGGAATTAAAAGAGAGACCTGGCCGCCAGCCACGCCGTAATACAGAGGACCTTGTTCCTACCTGGTTTTTATTCTCCACGTCAAACCCCTGGCTAGAGGCAGCAGGCCCTGATTAGCTCGGAAATGTCAGCAGTGAGCGCCCGCCAGTGTGAGCCACTCGCTGGCCTCCAGCCCCGGTGTCTCAGCTCCGAGGCTCTAATGAGGACATCAGTGCTTTATTAAAACCAACGGCTGAAGGCAGCATTGCTGCCCAGCCCACGCCGAGTCCTGGCATGGAGCAGGACCAGGGTGGTGGGTGCTGTGATAGGGACTCTCCATCACCAACCGTCCTCCAGAAGGTGCAGGATTGCTCTGCAGATGAATCCCTCCCTCCCCTTTCATCCCACTTGCCAGCCTTGCTCTTAAATTCTGTCCGCTTTGGTATTTCACCTCATTTCCTTGCTCTTCACAGAATCACAGAATGTTAAGAGTTGGAAGGGACCTTGAAATGGAAGGGATGAGAGGAAATGGCCTCAAGTTCCATCAGGGGACGTTTAGGTTGGAGATTAGGAAGAAGTTCTTTACTGAGAGGGTGGTTGGGCACTGGAATGGGCTGCCCAGGGAGGTGGTGGAGTCACCGTCCCTGGGGGTGTTCAAAAAACGGGTTGATGAGGCACTTGAGGCCATGGTCTGATGGTCTGATGGTCAGGAATATGATGGGATAAAGGTTGGACTTGCTGACCCTGGAGGTCCCTTCCAACCATAATGATTCTATGATTCTATGATTCTATGAAAGATCATCTAGTCCAACACCCCTGGCAGAGCATGTTATATTCTCTTATGAGAATAACATGACAAAGTGCAGTCTGAGGTGCCCTCTGAGAGCTCCTACGCTCTTGGGTGTCTACAAGCAGCTGGAATCTCTTTCTCTAGAGATATCTGACATTATCCCAGTGTGGGAGATGGAGATGAGACTCCATAGCACTTCCTGTTCCTCCTTTCTCCATCCACCTCTTCCATCCAGACCTTCCCAACCTCCATCCAGACCTCCCCAACCTCCTACCAGTTCTTCCCAGCCTCCATCCCTACAAGCCAAAGTTTGTCCAAGGACTTTGGTGTTGTCCAACTGGCCTCGGAGGAGCTGTTTTCCTGGGAAAATAAAGCATTATGTTGGCTTCATACATATGTCTGGTAGACTATGAAATATTATAAAAATTTAGATTTATCAGTCCGGACAGATTGGCCTCTTTCGCTGTGCCTATAAAAGCTCTGAATGATACCATCCATCAACGGGGGGACAGCATCGACTCTGACGGAGGACCAGGCAATTTTGCATCGCTGGGGCCAAGTGCCAATTCCTTAAGTAATCCCACGTTTCATTAAGGAGGCAGCCGGAGGAGGGCATCGCTTTGAATTCTTTTTTTTTTAAGTCAGCTGCAGGACACTTACAAATTACTGTGGAATTGATGGTGGGTGACTCATTAAAATTAATTATGGCCATAATTAGGAATATTCAGGAAGAAAACCACAGGAAAAATGGTCCATGGAAAGATATTTTCTATAGTCATATTTTAAAATGAAGCAAAAACTTGCAGCTGCTTTATTAATTTAAATAATAAGATATGGCTTTTTCTCGTATAGCTTCAGAGGGTTTCTAATGGAGGGGGGCTGCTAGATGAGGCATTTCAGGGGAAATCAAATAGCCTCATAAATAAATGAGTTTTCTTTTTTTCAGGACATAACTGTGTTCATTCTTATAATGTTCGTAAAGCATCACATTCCAGGGGAAAGGAGTCAGGAGGAGCCTCCAGGCTGTTCCTGCATCCTAAGGACAAACTTCTCCAAGCCACGAGTTCCTTGACAGGAACCTGTCCTGCCTGCACACACAGAAGGGCAGCTCTACACAGAACTACACCAGGACAGGGAAATGAGGTTGTGGCTGCTGGTATGTGGCTGCTTCTCACCCTCCTGCATCATCCCCACATTCCATGACCCTGAGCACAGAACTCCAGCAGTTCCACGTGCCCACTCCAGTGGAAACTGGTGGGAAATGCCACCATGGGGTCATGAGAGCCACAGGTTACGGTGCCTTCAACGGTGGGGCAAGGTGAAAAGCAGAGCCCAGGTACCAGCATCCCCACCTGCAGGTTACTGGGGGGTTGGAAAACCACATCATCTCTGCATTCCTCCCACCCTGGTGATGGGGTGGCCAGCGTGGGTGGCAAATGTCATGGGAGGGTTGTAGGAATGGGTGCAACATGTTCCCCCCAGCGCTTGCTGGTGGCCCCAGCCCTGGCAGGACCACCACGGGCCAGCTAAGCCACAGACACAGCCCCTTCACAAACCCTCTTTGCTGGCTGCAGCCCCCAGCAGCCAAACCCCTGCTGTCACCATGGTGTCACCGAGCATCCCACTGCATGTCCCACTGCTCTGTGGGCTCGTAGGCAGCTGCACAGCCCGGCCTCTGGTTTAACAGCCATGCTGATGGAGGGAGGGACCACTGTGTGCAGCCACCAGCAGCTTCAGCATGAGTTACTCTGCTCTAACTTTGAAATGATCTGGGGTGAGGAGGACACAGGGGGTCCATTTCAAAGGAAATGTTGTCCTTTATGTCCAGACACTGGCTGGTATCAAAGGCGTCATGACCGTTCATGGCACAGATGGAGCAAAATGGGTGCAAACAGAGCCAGACACAGGATTGCAGGGTCCACCTCAACCTCCCCACAGCAGCAGCAAATCCCACACCCACTAATGGCACCTCCAGCAGGCCAAGGGTCTGCGTTCACCATCTGCCCAGTCGTCTTCTGCACCCAGCTATGGAGATCATCTCACTACTTGAACTGGTTCCTGGCTCCTTTGTACCAGTGAGGTACCACAGACACCTACCCTGTGAGCACCGAGACAGCAAAGCCATTGCCAGGCATGCACCATCCCTTGTGGCTGCTTGCGGATCACCCCATCCCTGCTAAATTTGGATCATGGAGACACAAGCAGGAAAACTAGACCTTCGAAGTGATTTGGAAGCACCAGAGCTGCAATAAATACAAAAGGCAGCTCAGACTCCTGAGGGATCTTCCTTTAACAGGCTATCATCTCAGCCCAAAGCACACAAAGCCCATAGTGACCCTACCCAAAGGTTCAGCAGGTTTTGGACCCCAACACCAAGAAGCCAGGTAATGGCTGAGGACCTTCTCTGCCTGTGAGACCGGGAGGTTTAGGCACATAACAGGGATAACTGCCTCACTATTATCGTTTGGTTTTGGGGGATGTAGCTCATCGATGAGCCCAAGGCATGCTCCTGGGAATGGCGTGAATCCCGGCAGGAATTTCATTCACGGGGACACTGATCTCTGGGGAAACTCAAACGGAAATCAGCAGAGGGAGGAGAGAGGATGATAACAGGTGTGTGCCCCAGCATTTGTACCCTTCCCAGGCACCAGCCTGGCATCTGCGAGGGCTCCTCCCCACCAGTCCCATGGGGACAGCCTGCAAGGTAGAGCCTTCTCCCTACTGGTGGTTGTAAACTGCTGGGAAATTTATACCAAGACATGGCTCTCCAGAATTTCCTTGGGGGCACATGGCTTCTCACAGCAAGCTGAGTGCTGCAGCGCCTGGGAGCTGCCAGCCCTTGACTCGGGGATGCTGCTGCCCAGGTACTGTGTATCTTGGGGATGCCCCATGCAAAGGAAAGCCCAAGCTGTGCTCCTGCACATCCCAGCATCGCTGTGGTTTCCCAGTCTGACTCCCTCCCCATCACTGCACTGAGCTGGGACAGGTCTCTGCCCCCATGCCCTCTCCTTTCTGTGCAAAGCAGGGATGAGCCCGCTACTGCCTCAAGTGCCTGAGGAGAATTACGGACACAAAGACACCTAACTACAGCTCCTGGGGCATCAACGCCAAAAGGTTCAGGAATTTTAGCTTTGTTTGTATCCTTCACCTGTGGATTTAAACAGAAAGAGCCCGCTTCCCTATTCTGTGTGTTGCTCCAGCCAACAGCCCAATTTCCTCCTGACAAAGAAATTCATTAGGAAACTTTCAAGCCTCTCCCAGCCATGGCAGCTAGTAGAAATTGCTCCAATCCTCTCCAGAATACCTTTTTACAATCCATCCACCTGCAGCTGCCTTTGCATCCCCCCAGTAACTGATTCACACTCACAACGACCCACGAGCCGCCTGCCTGCTCAGTCCGGCTCCGGTGCTCCCCGTACCTGCCACGGCCAAACCCACATCCTCACAAATGGATCTCCAAGCAGTATCTCTGTACTGAGCTTGTTTCTTTCAGCCACTCTCCTTCACGTGATAATCGTAGGAAATTTGCAAAGCTGCCAAAGCCTTTTCCCATGGATTGCTCTCCCTGGGTGAAGCAGACAGGAGGAGGAAAGGAGGGACTCGAGCAGAGAGCATCTGCTGCTCTGGGAGGTCGGGTGATGCACTGGACCCATCAGGACGTGGGAAAGCAGTGGGAGATCCAGCGTGGCCATGAGGATGAGGAGGTGTAACTGACCACGCTCAAGCCATGGTCCCCGAAGGACTGTGCGGTGGTTCGTCAGCCACAGAAGGCTAATTTTAGATTGGGTGGCAATTAAAAAGCATTGTATTATCCTTCCTGTGCTAACACAGGCTGTCAAAATCTTTGGGTAAAACAGCAGTTAAATGAGGGGCTGACAGAGAGTTACAATAAGGAAAGACAATGGCATCATTATATTGGGATTTATCTTCCGGAGACAGGATTGTCCTCATTATTCAGGAGCGGTGTACCCAAAAGCCACTAATAAGGCTTTCTCCCAGGATGCAGATAATTCCCAAACCTTTCAGAGTCTTTGGCATGTAAATGTTCCACAGCATTCAGAGCACCCCTTGATTTCAGTGCACACATTGCTTGTGCCAGCGCTGCCTGTCCTGCTGGAGGTTAGATGGGCTTCAGGGGCTTCACCATCCTGGCCAGCTGGGACCAACGGCTCACTGGGGCCAGGCTCCTACACCAGATGGATGTTTGGATCAGCTCAGGAGGGAGCTGGGGAGTTCCACCTGCACGGGACACGGCCACCCAGATTGCCAGGTGAGGATCGAATGCCTGCGTGGGGCAGGATGGGCTCTGAATGATGTGAAGGCTTTTGATTCACAGCAGACCAAGGGCATTTGGCAAACCATCATCTAAAGTGCAACGATGAAGAAAATTAGAGAAATCCAAGCAGGGGGAGAGAAGTTTGTAGGATGGTGCCAAACTGACCAGTGCACCCCTTTGTCCCCAGCGAGCTGAGCGGGTGGGAAGCAGGGGAGGGCAGCTCTGCTCTTCAATGCTTTGTAGCATAATTAAATTGTATTGACCAAACCAACTCACTCCCATTCATCATGCAGAAAAATCTATGCTTCAAAAATAAGTAGGATGCTTCCTTTTTTAATGTTATAAAATAACAAGGTATTATATTCAATCCATAGATGGGAGGTGCTGTGCTGTCTCAGCTGCTATGCTTTCCCCTTTAGCCTGTTCAAAAAAACCCAAAACCAAACCCAATGAAAGCTTTAGATGTTGTTTTAGATTTGGAATGGCAAATCAGTTTGGCTGTCAGCAGCAAGGTGGAAAATACAAGGTTTTCTTTCTAAATTTAAAAGGGCTCAGGGGGTGCAGACAGCACCCTCCACCCCAACACCAGCCTGCTTTTCCACATGTTCCAGGACAGAACTCAGAAGCCCCTCTGAGCAGAAAGGATCCACTGCCCAACGTCCTGGTGGAAACAGCACCAAAGGTGCCAAATCCCAGTGCTGAGACCCAGCCCATTCCACCCATGTAGTTCTGCTGCCCATCGGAGCTGCTGATACAGGAACACAGGAAGAGGTGAGCCCGAAAGTGTCTTTTTCTAGGAGGCAGAGAAACCACTAAAGACCATTAAAAAATGCAGGGAGCAGAGAATCTGTAACATGGGGATGTCCTGCCCTGCCACCAGGAGCACAAACCCAGAGCACAAGCAGGGTAGGAAACACCGGCGAATCTCTCATCGAGCTGAGGTCAGGGTCATTTTTAGCAAGAAAAAATACATTTACTGAGGGCTTCAAGATGACTGCCATGATAGATCCGCAGGAGGCACGTGGGGGAGGTGAATTAGAGGCTGATATTGATGGGATTGTTTCCATGGCTGGAGCTCTGTGGAGAGCAGTGCTGCCCGTACAGCCCAATGTGACAAAGGCAGCAGATTTGATGATAAAAAACCCCTAACCAGCATCCCTGCTTCTTCCTCCCATGGCAAACTGTGCCTGTCACGCTGCAAGCGTCAGGCACTGGGTCCCCACGTCAGCTCATGGAGATCTCACAGCCCCTCTGGGCTCAGCATCACCCAACACCATGTCCTGGTTGCTTTATCCAACTCTGCCTCGGGCTCTTCCTGGGAGCAGCAGCGCAGGAGCACGCAGCATCCAGAGCCAGCCCTGCATCCCACTGCCCAGTGCCCTGAGCCAGCCAACACGATGCTCTCTCCTCCAGACTGTTTATCTTAACAAAACCATTTCATCTCCGCCTGTTTCTATTTCGCCGCTGAGGAATGAAAACCTTTTCAATAAATATTTAATGGAGGGTGCTGGGATGATAATGGGGCTGGTAGGCACGTGGAGCCACGCGCCCGCAGATGGAACCTGCGGCAAAGCGAGGTCTCTTGTTTTATTGTTCCCAATGTTATAAAGATTGACTCTGCCATTAGAGCTTCCTGGAGGATTTCCCCAGGGTAAAACCTCCGACTAACAGAATTTAATCAGTCAGTGATGAGAAATAAATTTCAGTTGGCGGCAGCTTTTGGACAGGTGTAACTTTCTTTCTGAGAACACGGTACCTGCTCTGCTAATAAACCATCCTGCCCGAAGGGGCACCACGTGCAGCGGGCTCCTGGAACCCAGGACCAGCCCACAGGGGTTGTGAGTGCTCTGGTCCATCACTCCATTCCCTAAAGGGGTTGTGAGTGTTCTGGTCCATCACTCCGCTCCCTAAAGCCAGGGCAGACCTCAGCAAAACGGTCCAGCCCAGGGACAGCAGAGCAAATTAACAAGGAACTAATTAACATCAGTCTGGGACTATTCAGGCTTTAGGTGTAGCCTGCTTGGGCAGGAGGAAAGCCTTATTTAAGGTAAAACCAGCGGGGCTGGGGTTTGTTGGGGTAGGTTTGCTCCATCTTCGGCTCTGGGATTTGGGGGGTGCACAGCCCATCGGTTCCCAAGAGAGGTTTTGTGTTGGAAAAGCACAACCCTGGAAAGCACCACGGGGAAGGGAAGGGAAGGGAAGGAGGAGAGGCCAAAGCAGGCAGGGGAGCAGATTGGGGCTGGCAGAGCAAGCGGTCCCAGCCCTGCCAGATGCTCCCGCGGGCAGAGAAGCGTTTTAGCTGCTGGCCTCTGAAGAGAGCAGCTTTGAGCTGACGGCCCTGGCAGCCTCCTGCCAGGAGCAGAGGCTCCATCTGTGCCCGGCCAGACCCGGGACCCTAGCAGGAGCAGCTGAGCTGTGCTGGGGTGGGGGGCTCTGCCCTGGGGGGGCTGAGTTGCTCCCCTCCCCCTGTCTGTCTCCACTCCATCCCTGGCTCAGCCGAGTGAAGTTCAGCTATTACGCAGTGTCAGGAGATGAATTACATGAAATTATAATTACATTACCCTTGTCTGCTCTGGGCAAAATGCAAAAGGTCATCTTCCCTCCCCTCGTTGCCTGATCTTTAATATGTTAGGCCACTTATAGACACTGCCATGACATTTACAATAGGTCCAGAGAGAGATGCTGCACAGGCACTTGCACGTTTTTCCTCTTCTGCAGGATTCGGTTTGGCTGGGGACAGCCAGAGCAGCCCTCAGCCCCTCTGCTCTTGGAAGCAGGGCTTGTGTGCTCAGCACCACGATGAAGCCAGGTAGGGAAGCCACCCCCTAAAGCAGAGGGGCCGCTGGGCTTTCTGGGGGCAGTCGCCTCAGGACAAAGCAGCTTCCTCATCTCTCAGATTGGAACCTGCTCTGGCTTGAGGAGCAGCAATGCCTGGGGGGTGCGAGGCCAGTTTGCAGCACAGGAGAGCCCAGAGCCATGCAAAACACAGGGCTACATGGGGCTGTGCACCCCAGAGACCTCCACAGAGGCTTTCATCGCTGCTTCACCCTCCCAGCATAAATCCCTGAGCATAACTGCACTTTGAAGGGCTTCAGGGACCTTTCAAAGACATGTATGACCTGGCACTAAGGATGCTGACCTGAGGTGCAGCACCAACCACCCAAGGCAGGTTCTGCAGCCAGTGCCAGGCACCCGCTGCCAGTGTTGGAGGTGACTTCAGGCACATCTGCAACACCCGAACTCATAGTGACACAGCCCAAGCCACGACACCAGTGCCATGAATTCAGGGGTACAGCCTGCCCCATGGCACAGTGATCATCCCAGGGTCCCTCGGGGGGAGACACTGATCCTGGCTGTGCAGCCTGCTCCTGCTCTCCTAAGGTGAGAAGCCAATATCCTGCTTTTCACAGCAATTTTCTTCAACTCCAACGGCTCCAAGCTGCTCTGCTGCTTGTAAAGAAATACGAGGGGAGCTTGGCCCAAAATAGAAAGCAGAGAAACCTCCCTAGCTCAATAAACTGTAATAAGCACTTGCAGGCAGAGAAGCTGTAATTTGCAGGGCCAGCTCTCCCTGCAGGGTGTGGGTCGGCGGGGGTCTGGCTGATTTCCCTTCATCATGGTCCATCAGGGGTGAGAGGAGGGGTCCTGGCCCCAAAGTGGCTCTCTCCAGGGCTGTCCTGCTCCTTGCCCCACCCAGGCTGTGGGCTGGAGGCTGGTCCCTGCCGGGGCTGAGCACAGCCACGTCCCTGGGCATCTCCTCCACCTCGTGTGTCCCTGCCCAAAGCTGAGGACATGTCTGATTTACAGCCCCCAGCACCAGAGATCCCCACTCACAGAGCGCTCGGTCACAGTTGGGTTCTTTAGGCACCATAAAATAATCCACAAATCTAGGTGAAACGAGTGCCTGCACGCACATCCCTTCTCCCTCCTCCCATCCTACCATGTCCCCTAAAGCCAGGGATGCTCCTCCACCTCCTCCCCTTGCCAGGACCCCGCGGGGTCCCCTCTCCTCCAGGACACAGTGGTGAGGAGGTCACCATCCCCTGTGTCTCCTGGGACCCCTGGCAGCCCTGCCCGTGGTGCCAGCCCTGCGGAGGGCAGCGGGGAGGGACAGGAGGACACTGCCTGCACAGTTTGTTTACCCCCCCAGCAATGCCACACCGAGAGGGTCAGAGCACAGGCAGGGCTTTTCCAAAGCAGCCAACAGATTTGTCTGACACGACACTGTGATAACGGGTGAGACCTCCAACTCGAGCAGCCCCGAGCTCCCAGATATCCGGGCTAAGGAGGAGAGGACATGCTGGCCAAAGGCTGGTGCTGCCCTTCCTCTGGGAGGGTGTGGGCACAGCTCCTGCACAGACTAAATGCAAAGAGGAGTTTTAAGGCCCAAAACCCCAACCCAAAATAAAGATTATTTTGGATGGCAAGGGCGAATAACCATAGGAACAAGTCACAGAGAGGTTGGGATTCACCATCTCTTTCTTTTCCATCAAATCCCAGTGTCCTTGTCAGCCAGGACCTGCTTAAACCAGGCATGTGTTGAACTGCTGGTCCTTCCTGACTGAGAGCTAGGAATGTCCAAAAAACCAGCAGCAGCCTAATGGCTCTTGAGTCTCTGGAAGCATCCGCAGATCTGATTCCTGTTTTGTGACTGCTGTGCCTGTCTGCAAACAGCCACTTCCCCTCTCAAATGGATGACCCTCTTTTATGGGGCCTCTTAAAAAGCCTGGACACCACAGAAGAGCTCTGCCAGCCCAGTCTGGCTCACAGCCCTCTACCTCCTGAACATGTGAGCCATCACACAGCAGGGGCTGGCCGGTTCCCCCAGCCCTGCACCGGAGTTTTGGAGCTTGAGCAGGGCTCATACGTGTCAGCACGAGCTGCCGGGGCACAGAGGAGCTCCCCTTCTCATGGGAGATGCTCTCAGGCAGAAAGCTGAGCCCTCTCCTTCACCTCACCACGTTTGCAGTTTCCCAGCTTCCCTGGCGAGTAAAAGTCTGGAGATGGTATAAATCAGTGTATACTGAACTATAGAATTTACTTTTGTAGTTAATCTCTCTATATTCTCATCATGTAAGTATAAGAGTTATTATCACATGCAAGTTTTTTGATGCAAGTTTGGATTTTTTTTTCCTAACCTCTTCTTTTAATAAAATAAAAAAACCCTGCCACAATGTATTTTCTTGACAGCATGATGTTTACAGTCTTCTTTCTTATTTCATCTGTAACTCAGTAATAGAAGTTGCACTGCAAGAGAATGAGGGGGGTAGTGGTCTTGGGGGTGAAACCGAAACCACTTGGTGGGGAGACAGTGCTTGAGGATCACGAGCCATGATTTCTCCTTGAAAGGGTGACACAGGTTGCATGGAAGCAGGTGTCCCCCCACCCTGCCTGCACAGACGTTTACTCTGTGGCTGCTCAAAGACCCAGAAAGCAAAGGTGCCTGACTCCCACAGATGAGGACAGCTGATCCCCTCCAAAGGTCCCTGCCTAGAAAGCTCTTTTTTTGTGGCTCAGAGATGCTTCCCAGCTCCAGGGCGCTGGGGGCTTGGCGTGGGCAGTGCTGCTCACCCAGGCCAGTCCCAGGGAGCACGGGCACCCCGTGGCACACACCTCCTTTGCAATGATCTCATTCTTCAAGGAGGAGATGGTCCCCAAAGGACATCTGGCCCTAGCAGACAGGAGGGAGCCCTGTTCAGGCAGCACTGCCAAGCCCATGAGATGTCTCACAGGGCTGCCACCAGCAGGGAGGCAACGGCAGAGTATCCCCATTGCGGGCTCTGAAGTGACAAACACCAGCTGGGGAGCAACTCGCCTCCCACAGGCAGCCTCAGGGGTGAGCCACAGAGCTGAACATCCACCACAATGTTCCATGTAAGGCTTTACAAGAGCACCTTGCCACCACCATGCTCAATGCAAGGCTTCACAAGAGTATCTCACTGGTTTCTCCCTGTTTTCAGTGCTCATCACATTCAGGGGAAATAACAACCTTTCATCTTCTGTGGTTCCTTGCAGTCCTACCACCCTTCCAAGAGATTCTGTGGTCCCACCAGCTTGGGACCAGTGAGGCCACCATGTCCTTTGGTCAACCCCAGCACCGGCAGCTCTGTGCTAGCCCAGTACAGTATTTTTAGCTGTTTGAGTGCAGCAAGTTCCTTCAAGCTTGTGGTTTGCTATTGCTGCTCTCCTTTCATACCCTGTAATAGGTTTTTCTCCTCTAAGATAAGACCTTGGTAGCGGCGGTTTGCCACGGTATCAACAGTATCAGGCATTCTCCTCTGCTGTAGGTACACTGAGATAAAGATTTCAGAGTCCTTTGAGCTCTGATGTAGACCTTTCCACAATAGTAAATGGTGATATTTCCATTCAGTAATGTATTTATATCTTCCCAGTGAGGTCAATAACAGAGTATCCCTTGAGCTGGGAAAAATGATGAGTGATGCTTAGTAGTTATGGAGACCATAAGGCAACAGTGAATCTAATTTTGACATTAAAAATCATGACGAGCACCTCCATTGCCTATTTTATTTGCTGGTTTGGGCGGTGAAGTCCACTGCTGTGCAAAGAGTGGATGTCTGTACCCAGGGCACGTTTTGGGGTCCTTGGATTCTAAAGCAATTAACTCCTTTTGCCTCTATCAGCTTCCTGGCATTGCGCCTGACCTTGCATACGATTCATCTTCCTCATTGGTGTTAGATGTTTGCAAGTCATCTTGCTTTGAGCAATGTGGGCTGCAGTGGGGATTGAAATGTCTGCTATTACCATCCTTCCCCTCTTGCTCAGCGCCGAGCCAGCCGGAGCCCTGGGAAGGCATGGTTTATAGCCATGCATCGCAAACACGCGGCGAGCGCGCACTCTGAAGATGAATTGCACAAAACAACTCTCCAATGAGGTGCATTTTGCATTTCAAACACCATCGCTCCAAATGCCCAGCTGTCTCTGCCAGAGGAGTCAATGGAAACGTTTTTTTTTTCCATTCTCATTTCATACAAATACCCTTGTTTGTATTTCAGTTTTAGAAATCCAGTGGTGTCCCACAGTGGTAGGACCTTACCACCCGGGCTGGAGGAAGCCAGAAAGAGCTCCAGCAGACCTGCAGACCATAAGGCTACTCCATTTCTGCCTCGTGTTTGGAGAAGTGGGTTAAAATATTGAGAATTTGATTAACAAAAGCAGAAGGCTTTAATTTCTAAAATCACCACATATTTTCAACCTTTTGGTATTTTTCATACTTTTCCCTAAAAGCCACAGGAGATGTGACACTGCTTTGAGAATGATGCAGAATCACAGAAATTAGGGCTGGAAAGGGCCTCCAGCACTGGCCCTGCCTCAGGGTAGGGTTAGCTCTGTACTGTTCCCAAGAGAAGTTTCTCCAAACTCTTCTTATGATAGAAACTCCATAGCCTCCCCAGGCAAAACATCCAGGCGCTTAATTGTCCTTACTGCTACACGATGAGGAACCCTCCTCTCTGCAAGTGCTGTACCAATTCCCATCTCGAACCTCTGCAGATTGGACACAGAATATTCCATCGTTTAGGTCATTAGGGAAAATACTGACTCTTATTAGACCAAGGACAGATTCCTGCAGAAAGTCACTCAATCCATCCTTCCCTTTGACAGCAAATCATTGACTTCTCGTCTGGTTTCCAACCATGTTTTACACCTCTCCCATGGTAGTTTTGTGGAGGCCCGCTTACCAAACTTATTAAAAGGGATGCCACGTGAAACACAACAAAATCCTGGCAAAACTAAGGCATTTAACATCTCTGGATTCTTCTCAATCCAAAATGTTTAGTCTCATCACACAGAGGAAATTGGTTTTTTCCTTTTTTTGGAGAGATTCAATTTTTTTTTTGGTACTTAGCAATGATATTTCTCTGGGAACAGAATTCAAAGCAGTTAGATTACAATGCTCATTACAGCTCTCCATGCCTCCTCCTTTAACCCCTATGTAAATTCAGGTGTTACCTTTGCCTCTGCCTCCTGGAACATGTAACAGCCCTGAGATGGCTTCTGCCCATTCCTTGACTAACCAAGGACCAGGTTCTGGTTTTGGTCAGTTTGAAAACACTTATCTGCAGCTGATCCTTATTTTTTCCCTATAATCCCTGTTGACTGCACAGCACCCCTTGAGCTGCCCAGTTTCACCCCTGCCTGCTCATGTTGCCCAACTTGCTGTTGGGAATGTGACCCAGCCTTTGGTCCTTGCAGTTTTTCCTCCTCTCCCCCAGGGCAGTGATGAGCTGGAGCTGACCTAAGGCAGCCCCTGCTCCATTTCCCATCCTTCTGTTTCGTCAGCTTTGGGTGATTCTGCTGTTTGCCCAAAACCAGGCTTGCTTTGCCTTAAGATACATAGATCAGCAGCCTCGTTATCCACTCACAATATCTACTCATGTTTTTTCAGCAGGTCCCACACCTGCTTGTTCTCCAGTGCTTACGGCAAGCAGCAAGTCCTTAATACATAAAGCAAAACCATCGCCCCTTCCCTCCAAGACAAGTTGCTCCCTGATCTGACACCATCCCACACACAAGACTTATTTGGCCTCAGTCACGGGCTACCCAGCTTGATGTGAAACAGTTTCCCTGGAGTTCTCTCTGTATCTGTTTGGCTGCTCCTTCCAAGTCTCTACAGACTGACAATACTTCACTGGTCTTATGGGTGAGAAGCTAAGCCAAAGAGTGAAAACCTGGTTGGCCAAATCCAAGAGCATGAACCCCAGAGTCCTCATTTCCTTAGACCTTCTGTCCTCAGGTGGTTGATGCCACCTCAGGAGTGCTAAACGAAGCCCAAACACTTGGATTTGGGTTGTAAACTCCCTAACTCCTTACCAGGCAAGAAAACACCATTAGATGGAAAAGTGCAGAACGTATTTGCAGCCCAAGTTGCTGTGGTCCTTCTTCTGCCAAGCCAGTCAAACCAACAAATCATAGAATCATCGAGGTTGGAAGAGACCTTCAAGCTCATCCAGTCCAAACTCTACCTACATCACCGCTAACCCACATCACCCAGCGCCACATCCAGACACCTCTTGCCTCCCTGGGCAACCTATTCCAACACCCAATCATCCTCACAGGGAAGGAATTTTCCCTGATGTCCAACCTGAATCTCCCCTGCTGCAATTCCAGGCCATTTCCTCTTGTCCTTTCGCTGTGGGCACAGCAGAAGAGACCGACCCCCCCCTCACCCCAACCTCCTCTCAGGGAGTCGTGGAGAGCGATGAGGTCCCCCCTGAGCCTCCTTTTCTTCAGACTGAACACCCCCATCTCCCTCAGCCATTCCCCATCAGACATTTTCCAGTCCCTTCTCCAGCTTTCTTGCCCTGCTCTGGACACGCTCCAGCCCCTCGATGGCTTTTTTAAAGTGAGGAGCCCAAAACTGACCCCAGCACTCGAGGTGCAGCCCCACCAGTGCCGAGTACAGTGGGATAATCACTGCCCTAGTCCTGCTGGCCACATGCAATCACTGTCAACCACCTCTTCTCCCCATGCCTCGTCACATCGACACATGCAGAAGATCTTAATTCCAGCAGCTCATCATCCATCTCCATCAGGAGAGATCAAAAACGGTGTTTGCTACAGGAGGTTCGTGGCTGTGACAGGCTTGTGTTCGCTGCGTTAAGAATAGGTGCTGGCAGGATTGGGGGGGGAAGGAGGAACAGCTGAATTCTGGGGGCTTTGTGCAGCTGCATGTGAAATCCCACACAAGCTACGGCTGAAGCTCCCTGCACCAGGGGACACAGACAGCTGGGACGGAGCACTGGGATCGTATATTACAGCTGGCAACATTACAAACAACTAAAGGACAATCGTCCTGACATTTTTTTATGGCACATATAGTTCTTTTTAATAAGCGTTTCTTTCATAATTGCATCTGTTCCCCAAAGGATTTACGGCGGATTAGGAATCCCATGCGAACACAGGGAAGCAAACTGTGATTAATTATGCTCAACTTGCTCAAGGTGTGCTGTGGGTAGACACATAGAGGCTAAAGATGAAAAAAAATAGGAAAACAAAGTAACTGGGTTGTTTTTTTCCAGTAATGAAGCTCCAAATAGGGAGAAATCCTTCAAAACATCACTCTTCCCAGGCAGGTCGGGTAATGGGGGTGGGCTCCTACCCTACAGCACCCAAACCTAGTTGGTTGGAAGAGAGGGTTGAGTTCAGCAGGGGCCCAGAGCCTGCTTCAAACCCAGAGTCAGAGCACTTTGCTAGAGCTGGATTTAGACTGGGGGGACACGGAAAGCAGAGGGACTGACTGCCAAGAGGTAACCCACAAAGGTGGTCCTGCCACACATCCATGATTGTCACCAACAGTCCTGGGAGCCAGGTGGTCCCTTGCCTCGGGGACAGTGAGACACCCCTGCTTAGCAAGCCCTGAAAGGCAGCCAGAGAAAGGAGCAGGATGAGGCTCCCTGAAGATCAGCTGCAGCCTGCTCTCAGTTCTGCAGGACCAGAGGAGGATGAGGCCACATTTGGCCAAGTCCCCCCACCTGTCCCCAGCAGCCCCCCCAGAGAGCAGTGGGCAGAGCCAGCACAGTTCATTAGCAGCACAAGCCCCGTGTGCACCTCTGCTAGCTAATCAATAAAGCATTTTTCTACTCAACCAAGAGCCATTTGTCACCGACATGATGAAAAATACCCTGCTCATCAGGAGATGGTGCCCCCACTCACCCACAAATGGCTGGAGCAAACCACCATTTCTGAGGTCTCTAGCCCCGTCCATGGTGGCCTCATCGTTCTCCTCCCAGGCAGCATCCCCCTTCTCTCCCTCTCCTTCCTGCATTGCCAGAAATAGATGCCACAGGAATATTTTATCAGAAAACAGGGGAGATCTCCTCCTCTCAAGGCTCCTTCAGGTTTAGCTGAACAGGTTTAGCTCAACAGGTGACTTGGTCTTAGGAGCTATGAACCATTGTGCGACTACCACCATGCTGAGGTCCATAAAAGCTCAGAGATACCTTCAGCCCACCCTGCAGAGTCCCCTTAGCTGGGCCGGGACACTCACTACCCTAATTACAGCTTCATGGTCATTAGTTGAGGAGCAATGGCAGAAGATCTCTGCTCTGTGGGGAGGCAGGTGCTAGCCCTTGTGGCTTCCTGCTGTGGCAAAAATGGCACCACTTGTTCTAAAGCTGCTCTGATTTTGTTTTCTGAGCACTGCCTCTGCCTGCTTCTCAGTCACCTGCTGAGGCTGCTTTCTGCCTTCCTGGGTGTCACCTCTCCTGAGAGGAACACTCCATCCTGCACGGTGGGTGCTAAAGCAGCACATGGGAGACAATGAAGGGGTTAAAGATTGACTCAGAGTTTGAAAAGCAAGAACATTACTTTAAGATGGGGGATTTCTCCCTCTAATAAATATATCTGGGAAGGAAAAATGCTGCCAGTAGAATTACTCATAATGTTATAAATGAAAATGGATTTGGGGATTCTGGGGGTTTTTGCACAGCAAGAAAGACTTTTAGACCATTAAGCTAGAGAAATTCATTTCTTTCTTTCTTTACAGGGCTCAAAATAAGGATTCTTAGCTCTCAGTGCTCAGGAAGGCTACACAGTGTTTGTCTGAGAGTTATGAAGGACACAGCTCTAAATTTAATGAAAAGCAAGAGAATGATGACAGTGTGGAGAGCCTCTCACTGCGTGGCTGTGGCATCCCAGGTGAGTTTAGCAGTGCTGGGCTGGGGCAGGCTTGCAGGAGGGGCTGGACTCTTTCACAGCCTCAGGGTACAACTGGAAGCTGACACTCCCATTGCACCCAAGTAATAAAAAAGTATGATGAGTGCAACTGCAATTATTGCTAATAAATAACACCACCATTAATAGTAACTAGATGCTGATTGCCCCACTGATTTTCAAGCATGCAGAACCAGTGCTCACTGCTACCGAGAACCCAGAGACATCACCAGGCACTCGTGCAGGTAGAAAAATCCAAGTGAGAAACCAGAGGGAACACATTTCCTCCCTGGAAAGCTGGGCCTGGGGCTGGCAGCTGTGGTGAAGGCAGGCAGGCAGCATGGGCACTGGGTGCTGTTCTCAAGATCTGTCAGCTGGGCACTAAATTCCAGTAGAAAAGAAGAACTGAAAGAGCAAGGCAAACAGTTTGATTGTACCCAAGGGACACATCCGAGTTACAGAGCAGGGAAGGGGACAGTCATCCTGGAGACAGTCTGCTGAAGACATGAAGAAATAAAAAGAAGGGGAAAACTCCCCCATTTCCTTGGAGCACTGAGTGTCAGTGAGCAGGAAGGATCTGGCTGCTGGGTGCGTGCTCAGGTGCTGCTGAGCCAAAATGTTCTGTACCATGATCCCATACAGTCCCAGGGGAAAAGGGAGTTTGGCACGTCCCTGCTGGGTGGCCCATGGCAGCCCTATGGGCCGGGCAGTTATATGATCAAGGCTGACAAAGAGGAGACATGGAAAAGTCTAAGGGGGATGCAGGACTCATGGCTTCACAGGTAGGACCAGACTGATCCCAATGAAGCGTTTCCTTGAATTAATGCCTTTTGAACATGACCACATCCTTTTGAAAAACATCCAATCTTAATTTCAAAATCATCGGTGAAGGAGAATCCATCACGAGCCTTGGCAAATTGTTCCAATTGCTGATCACTCCTCCTGTTACCCTGGATTTGTCTAGCTTCACCTTTCAACCATCAGATCTTTGCGAGCTAAATTGAAAAGCCCTCTGTCAACAATCTGCATCCTTTCCCCTTCCCCCGGAGAGCTGCAGTCACTGCAGCGAGAGGAGTTCGCTCTAACCTTGAGACTGCCACCGGAATTACAGCACGGAGAAACTCGGTGAGGGAACTGAAGAGGGGCAGGCAGGAGATTTGGGGTCTTAATCAAAAGGCAAATACTAAAAACTGATGTGGAAAAAGGCTTTCTGAAAGAAATCTTTCCTGGCACCAGCCTGGCGGGCTCATGGACACGAAGCCTGGGAACACGGTGCCAGACACCAACAGCTCTTGGCAATGATGCAGAGCAGCCCAGGTGCCTGGTGGGGAAGATGTTCTGCTTTGCCACCCCAGAACTCTGTGGAAGGCATCGGGAAACCAGGAGCACATCCCACGGGGCAGCAGGCAGGAGGAGATGCTCTGCTCCGGGGATTTCCAGCTGCTTTACTCCAGCTTTTCCAAAGCCGCCTGCAGGCAGGGGGATGCCTGTGCGGGACAGCGCGGAGCAAAGCCGCCTCTGCGGGGGTGCGGGGCTCCTCACCGCCTGCCACACGCCGCAATTACCCTCCGGGGGACCTCTGCCATGCCGGGGCTGTGGTTTATGCTACACTGAGTCATTGCCAACTTGGTTGTTAATTCGTATTAGGGCCGATGTGAAAGCTGCCGTGATATTTTCTGGGATGATTTCAGACTGTTTACCGCTGCCGTGTTGCCATGGCGATTAATGCAGTGTGATCAACGCGATAGTCCTATTAAACACCTACACTGTGTTTCCACTGGGGACGAGATCCCCAAGCCCCCGGGAGCCTTGGCCCAGCTGCCCCTGCCCGTGCCACAGCCTCTCCTTGTGCCCCATGCTCGGTGGCGTCCCCTCCTCTGCCCCCAGAGACAACCACAGTCACCCCTGGAGGGACTCGTTGTGTTCCCATGCAGAGAGTTGACATCCCCAGGGAGTTTCCCAAAACCCCTGAAGCACACTGAGACTGGCAGGAGGGTGAACAGCAGGGCAGAGCCACTGCCATGTGCCAGTCCTGGCAGCTACAGACTTGCACAATGGGTGCATGGAGGTGAGGTGCTCAGCCCAGCAGCAAACATCACCTTCAACCTGCACTTTAAAAATCCAGCTGGACACTCTTAGACACCCTTCTATAACCTCAGCATGGCCACAGCAAAGCGTAACCCCCCTGTGCGAGGGCTCCTGGGGACAGGCAGTGCTCCTGCCATGGCCCCACGGCTCTGCCTCACGTGTACAACAAGAAGTACCTTGCTATGTCATACACACAACATCTTTTAGGATTGCTTTCCTCCCGGCAGCCTGCATCCAATATTGATGAGGCGAACGCCGCTGTTAGTCCCTGCTCCTGACACTGGGGTTTCCTGGGGATGTGGAGGCAGGGGGGGACCGTGCACAGCATCCCAGGCTGGATCGCCCCCGGTACAAGCCTGTGGGCATCTGTCAGCAAGAAATGACATGGTTTCTGCACAACCCACAGGAGAAATAGCTCCTCGGCTCTCTTTCCCAGCCTGAACACGTGGAGCCACCAGCCCCTGGGGCGAATGGCTCCTGAGGGCTCGCAGGAGCCCCCCTGGGGAGTTGTCACTGCTGGGTCACCTACCACAGGGTGGCTTGAATGCCTTGGGCAAACTGCAAGAGGAAAAGAGCCAGGAGGGGAAAAACATGATTTTCCCCAGAAGAGCAGCCTCTGCAATCATTCAGCAAGAGGGAGCACAGGGGGCATCCTCTCCTTTCTTCACCCTGCATCTCCCAATGACTCCTTGTCCCTATAGCCCCAAGGTGCCCAGATGCTGTTTTACCAACTTCTGGGACAGCTTCTGCAAGGGGTGTCTCTACAGGGCTGTTGGAGGATGCTGGATCACCACAGTAGTCTGCTACAGGCTACAGTGCATTTTGGGAACACATCAAGGGACTTGACACTCTTCGTTCTTCAGCCTGGACCTGCTCCCATCTAGGCAAACCATGAACATCCCAATCTACACCCCATAAAGAGCAGATTGTTACGGCAGACATGAAACCCGGCTGCACAGCACCCCACTGAGGTGGGATAACCCAGCCCTGCCATCCTGGAGTGACACCAAAGGCCCTCTTCTCTGCCTGCCTGGCCAAGCCCTTGCAAGGTGAAACCTTCAGAGGATGACCTCTTCCCCCAGGCCAAGCTCTGCCATGGGACAGTGGACACCCTGCCTGGCACAGCTGGCCAGGGGCACAGCCCACCCTGGGGCAACCACCTCTCACAAACCCCTCAGCCTCATGAATAATCTGCATTCCAAGCAGGTATCTATTTCATCTCCAGCTATTGTGTTTTTCTGACATATTTATGAGTCCTCTGTCTCATTAATCTAGTGAGTATTCACAAGACTTTCCTTTCATGCTAGAATAGCTAAGGGCAAAAGCCTCTATTGATCTATTTGGTGTTGAGGAACCTTTCTCAAGAGTCAACTGGATGAAAGGTTTTCACCTTTTAAAATCCTTAATGGAGATTTCCCAGCAATATGTCTTATGTGTTTTAGGAAAAAGTCAGCTTCCTCTTTACAGCATGCCTCGGGTTTATTCCTTTTATTACCTTGACAAGATAACATTCACCTCCTCTCCCAGCGCCTGCCTTTCTTTGCCCAGCCCACATCACCCTCACACAGCATTCCAGCTGAGCAATGATCAGTCATGGCCACAGCCTCATGGGAGAGGCTTTAAATTAAACAAATCAAACCGAAACACCCCACAGAAGGTTGCCTGGGCAGCTCTGTGCTCCAACTGCCCATGGTAGGATTCAATGGGATGCTCTGCCCCTTAGCAGGCAGCTTCCTCACCTCCCATGGGTGGGACCTACCATGCTCTGCTGAAGCCAAGGCTTCACCAACCCGCTGAGGGCTCATTTGGGGGCAACCACGGCTCCATGCATGTGGAGGAGTCTTCCCCTGGGAGCTGGGCATGGCCAGGGTCAGGCCTGGCTGGCGAGCACTGGCAGGTCCCTGTCTGCAGGCACTGGGTGAACGCCTGTTTTATTGATGGAAGCAGCCTGCCCATCTATAACTCTTCATGCCAGGCTGGCCAAGTGCTCGTTTCCAGGGCTCTATAAATAATAACTGCAGAGGTCTGGGCCGATTCCCCACGTGAGGCTCCTTTCCATTAGAGCACTCTCTAGTAATTGCTTTTCTTTTACTTCTTTTTTTTTCCAGGGGCCTTCTTAGCATTGTATCTAAATCAATACTGTAATTAAAACAAAAATATTTCAGAAAAGCCACAGAGCAGTAAAAACAGGGAAGCAATTACAGGAAACCTTCAAGCATTAGCACCGAGAAGGAAATAAAAGAATACAAAGCTTTCAAAGCCCCGTTTGAAACATTTACAGAAACATTTCGGTGCAGGAAATAGCCTTGTAAAGCATTCCCTCTGGGTGGCCATGGAGTTTGTATCTCAGGCTATTTCGGCATACGCTGGCCTGAAGCACGCCAGGATTATTTCCCCTGGGTTTCTGCCCCTGCTTCCCCCCTCCAAATGCACGGAACGTGTACCCACACACAGAGATTGGGGCTCGTACCTTCTTTCAGCAAAGTTTCAAACCAAGCCTGACCACTTCCCTCACATCATTTGCCCCACTTCCTCCCACCTCAAGCTCCTGGACCAAACCCCAAAGCCAACGCCAGCTGCCCCTCCGTGGCTTCACCGTTACCATCTACTCTCACCCTGGCTTTGCAGCCACCTCCAGCAGAGCCACAGCCCCGAGCTGCCCCTCCCGACACGCTGCCTTGCCCAAAGGAAGGGAAGAGCCGCTCGGCGAAGCCCTACCCAAATATCTGATCAAGCAAAGAGAGAGGGAGCAAACGCACAGGGAACAGATGGGGCCAGTGATGGCTTGAGAAGTCAATCTGTTTGTCTACTAATTATTTAATGTAGGATACAATTTCAATACTTAACCCTCTTGATCCCAGGAGCTGCTTTGCTGTTAGTATGGGAGTCAGGCAAGGGAGCTCTCATTAGCATTTAGCACCGGGAGCTCCGGATTAGCCAGCACTGAAGTTTTGAATAAAAAATGAGCAGGAGTCAGACAGCTTGTTCATCACCCACGAGGAAGATGTCAAGTTTGGATATCCCAGCCATTAGCATAATTGCCAGCGATATCCATCCATAACTGCACACCCAGCAGCATCCCTCTCCCCTGGCCGCTGCCCCAGGGGCTGGCCTTGCCCACCAGCCTCTTCTCCTCACCAAAGTCCCAGCTGCTTTGGGAAAGACCTGGTGCTGAGTCCCACCTCGATGCACAGGTGTTGCTGACCACGGAGAGGACCTTGATGTCCCCTGCACCACGCGTGGGTGCTCACAACCAACACGTGCATGGATATAAAGGGACCATCTGCTCCACACGTGGTGTTACCCAGCATGACTGGTGATCCCACCCAAAGCAGACAGAGGTCTCTGATGAGGTAAGAGAGCATGGCTGGAGATCAAGTGATGAGCAGGCCGTGCTATAAATTAAAGCTACTCTGTGTAAAGGACAGCGAGGTGCAGTAGCTGTGGAGCTAAGGAGCCATGGTTGGAAAGGGCTGTCCCTGAAGCTCTGCCCCACAGGCATCTGACAGGCAGGGTCAGGACAAGAGCCTCTGGAGATTCACAGGCTCCTTCTTTCCCTGGCAGCACTAAGAAACACAAGGTTTGAATAAAACTCAAAGGCAGGGAGCAAGGCTGCCGGCTGCTTCGCTGTGCAAGTCCCTAACAGGACATGGACACGAACAACCCAGCTCACCAGCATCATGGACATCTCCCCTCTGGTCCCCTGCACCCGGCTTGCCCACCCTGATGATGTCTGGCCCAGCCCATGGCTGCTCCGTGCAGTGCCCAGGGCTGGACCATGCTGCAGGAGCTCTGGTCCTCATGTGCTGACATCTCTGCCACCAGCAGCACTGCCCCCCTTGTCCCCAGCCAGGACAGACAACACCATCCAGCCCCTTCCTCTGCTCCCTCTCCTTGTCCCCGGGCTCTCTGCCCATCCATGCTCCCCTCTCCCAGGTGCCAGCTTGGCCATGCACCCTTCCCAGCAGCTCGCAGCTGGGCTGGAGCAGCACTGGGGTCCCAGCAGAGATGAGCTCAGATGGAGCTGACCTTCCCCACAGGAGGTCAGCAGCAGCACGGAAGGGGCTGCTTTTATGATGTCCCATAATTTTCAAGTGGCCCAGTGCTAACTCTTCCCCTTGGCTTTATAGCGGCAGGGTCAGGTGAATCTCCAGCACATTATTTATCCCCCTGCTTGTGTTTTGCTGCCTACCTGGAGAGCTCTGCAGGTGGGGACCCGCGGCAGCACCGGGCTGTGCTGGACACTGGGATACAGGCAGCACGAGGCCAGACCCCGACACCCCGCCTGCATCCAGGGGAGATGCTGGAAACCACCAGCACTTCAAACCCAGCTGCTGGGAGGCCAGGGCAGGCACACAGGCAACCTGGGCAATTCTCCCCTGGTTTGCTTGCTGTTGCTGAGAAGACCTACCAGCAATGCCATTAAAGCATCTTGGGCTCTTGGATCTCAGGGGAAATCCCAGCTCCTGGAGTCAACTAATGGCCAAATCACAGACCAGTTTGGGTGTGAAGGGACCTTGGAGCTCATACAGTCCCACTCCCCTCCACGGGCAGGGACACCTCCCACCACACCAGGTTGCTCCAAGCCCCATCCAACCCAACCTTGATCGCACCTTGCATTAAAATGAAAGATGTTTCTCCTGCGTACACAGGCATCGGGTGCTCAAACCGCCTGCCCAGTTCACAGCTCCGCTGCGTTCAGGTGAGAGGTAAAGGGTTGAAACCCAGCATCATCCTGCCATGCAAACCAGAGCCAGCCATCAACCTCGTCTCCTCCTGAGTGCCGAGAGGGGCCCCAGATCTCCCCGGGTCTGGAGGGACAGATTAAGCTCCTGTTTGGCAGCACACACAAAATCACTGCTTCCCTTCTCCTCTGCTTTATTAAATTCAACATGTGGTTTTTATGAGAAAAGATAATTACAGAAAAGGTCACTTATCTTTGCTCCACTGTTTGGGGCCACCCAAGCTGTTTATTGTGTCACATCTCAGCTGATCAGAACCCCGGCAGCTCTGGGACCGGCTGGGGGATGCCACGAGCACACGAAAAGCATTTGGGCTGTCCTTGACCAAACGCTGCCTGGGACTCTGCTCATACATTTCCCAAGGATTTTATCCCTGTGACTCCCAAAGACCACAAAGCCATGTCCTGCCCGCCTGAGCACAGTGGGGGGGTTGCTTAGCTGGAGGAGTGAGACCCTCCTGACTGCTCTTCGGTGCCCACTGGCAGGGAGGGCTGCTGCAAGGAAGCTTCTTGCTCATTTTGTTCTGACTTTAGCAGATAAAGAAAAACTAAAAACTCATTTCTCTGATTAATGACTCCTGGTCTTGGCAGGGTCCCCAGCAAGGGCTTGCTGGAAAGGAAGGTTAGTGTGGGAGCACGGGGCCAGCCAAGGCCTTGGGAAGAGGCACCGGGTGCTTGTTCTGCCATGGGTTTTGTCAACAAGGGCACCCAAGCTCTGTGGGTCCAAGGCAGTGGAGAGACACAATGAACCCCCATACAGAGGAGCTGTCTGGCTTGTGCCAAGCCCTGAGTCTCCACTGAAGCCCATAGGCATGGCAGTGTCCCAGTGAGCTCTGCCCCAGAGGCTGGGCAGGCTCATCAGGGGCTGTGTCCCCACACAGCACACAGATCTCCTGCCACCACTGCTCCACCCGTATCCTGCAACATCTTCCAGCTTCCAGCAGCGCAGGGGCTGGCGAGTCCTTCCCCTGACCCCCTGTGCCAGCCCCACATCCACATCCACAGCTCTCCAGCTGCCAGAGCAGCATTAGGGTAGGACCATTCCCAGTGTGACCTGGGAACACTTTTGGGAGAGAAGTGCTCGTGCAACAAGGCAAAGAGGGAATGCTACAGGAGATAAGGAGCCCTCTGCATCACCCTGAGGCAGCACCCAGGGACAGAAGGGGGTACAACACCCAAGGGTGATGGAAGAGATGCTGGGAGCCTGTTCCCATCCCAAGAGCGTTGGCAGCACCCAAATCCCAAAGCTGGGCTGAGAGCTCCCTCCTGCCGTGCCCTCCACAGCTCCCTGCAGAGCTCCTGGGCTCCAGCTGGCCCTGTCCCATGTGCCAGGCCACACAACAGTGACATTTGCTCATTTTCCAGGGTGGGTTTCTGCACAGGAGCAAGGGTGAGGGTTTGGGTACCACTGCAGGGGGGTGGCTCCAGGGAAGGGCTGCAGGTCTGCCCCCATCCTGGCAGCACCTCTCATCCCTGCTCACCCTCCCTTGGCCACATGCTCTGTTCTGGTTGTCCCCAGGCCTACAGGTGTCTGTCACAGGGATAAGAAGGTGCCCCAGGCATTGTGGAAGAGGGTGTCCTACAGCCACCCTACAGGGTGACACCCTCACTCATTGACATTTTTGGGGTCAGTTGTCAGCTCCTGGGAAACAATGAGCAACCTCAGCCTCCACCACCAGCAGAACACCTCTAGAGAGGGCACGTTTCGGGCACCTTTCCTGCATCTCCTGCAGGACCTTGCCCTGATGTCAGTGATGCAGCAAGGAGCAGCTTGTTCCTTTCTACCCATGCTTTTCCCTTGCTGCTTGGTGGCTGGGGATCCATGACAGGACCCATCTTTCCTCTCGCCCTCCCCGGCTCAGGCTGTTCCTCTCCTGATGCTCGGGAGAGGGCTGCAGCCCAATCCTGAGCTCTGACTGGTGTAGGGAAAGCTCTTCCCCCACCCTCTCCCTCCCGCATGCTCCCTTTTCTCCTCTGAACTGGCAGCACAGGCTCCAGGCAGGTGAAAATTGATTTGCAGTGAACTGGTGCCCTGCCAGTGCCTGACTCATCCATTCACTCCACACACCCCCACCGCCCATAAACCATCGCGCTGCGGCACGGGGAGGGAGCTCAGACCTTCAGGAGTTTGAAAAGCCTGGGAGAAGACACGAGCACAACCCCAGGCTGCCCAGCAGGATGGATGGAGTCACAGCACGCACAGACCATACCCAGGATTTGCACAGCAGAAGTTGGGCAGCGCAAGGTGGAAACTGGGAACCCAAAGCTGGTCCCTGGAAAGCTGCAGCCACGGGGGCTCACGCACAGCTCACCCTCCAGCTGTGTCTCCTGGTTAACCCGGGATCCTGCTGGGAGTTGGGAGGAGGTCACCCTTGCTCACAGAGGGGGCACAGATTTGCCTCCCAGGGCAAGAAACATCTAGGGCTGGAGCTGCCATGACTCAGCACTGACCTTGGGACCCCGCTCCTCCCACCACTGCCTGCCATGGTTTGTCATCCTTGCCTCTCACTGCTCACAGCATGTGGCATTTGGTGGCACTGTTCTATTGTCACTGATGGATGTGGGATTGCTGGAACTCACCCAGCTGCATCCCTGTGTTTATCCCAGTGCTCCTGCCCAGCAGGAGCTGGGTTCTTTGGTTCCCATCTCTCACCCCCTTCCAGAGCATCATTCTCCATCCTGTCCCCCTCTGGCTTCTGGACTCTGGCTGGGCCAGTTCCTGCCCTCACCAGCCAAGGGATGCTCTTAGTGTCAATCCTCAGTGGATCTTGCACCTCTGTGCTGGCTCTGAGGGTGTTTTGACCCTGATCTCTTAGGAATGGGGTGTCCCCAGCTGAGCTCAGGGGCAGGTGGGTGAGTATGGCTCTGGAGGACACAGGGGTCCTGGCAACCGAAGAACCCATCACAGCAGAGCTCCTCCGGCCCACTCAGAGGATGGAGCAGCCCCCATCCCTGCTCCCTGGCTCTCCATCAATGCAGAGCAGCTATGCTTCACACGAGGCTTAGATAATCAGCAAAGTCAAGTGAAAAAACCTGACTCTGAATAGTTAATACACCCGCGGTGCTCTGCAAAAAATGCAGTCCCTCCACAGGCCTGTTCCAAATAATAATTCAAGTTCTTCAGAAAGCAGGTCAGCAGCACTGAGTAATAAGTTCATTATAATCTAATAAAGTTCATTAGTCCTTGAAAAGTCTAAAATGCAAAAGCAATATTACCGACCAAAACCGCCCTCTGGCGGGACCATTTCTGGGTGGGAAAGAAAGGATTTGAGATAAAAGGAAATAAAAATAGGCAGTAAGGATTTGAAATAGGAGAAAGGCATTGCTGGGAGAATTGGAAACACCTAAAGTACATCCAAAGAGCTGCAATAATAGTGCTGGGCCTCACACATGAAAGGGGAAAGCAGCTATTAATAGTGGGGCAGCCGGGCTGGCAGCTCGCTCGGCTGCGGCGGCACGGCCCCGGCGCGCCCCTGCAAAGGAGGAACAGGCAAAATCCTCACACGAGTGATAATAAAACCCTTCAATTCAATGTCAGCGGGGTCTGGGCTTCAAGAAAAAAAAGGAGGCGCCGCGTGATTCAGCTCCCAGGCGCTCAGGGCCATCTGTATGCAGGTCCCCTGCGCGCACAGCGCCCCTGCAAAGTCAACGGGAGGAATGAAGGGAAGCAAACAAATACCAGGAGCTTCCCGGCACGGCCGGCCCTGCACATGGGAGCAGCAATAACCTTGTGCACAGGCATCTCCTGGCACGGCACATGTAGGGACAGACATCACACGTGTGTGCTCCCAGGGGGGGACTGGCCCTGGTGAAGGCTTTGGGGCAGCGTGGGCACAGTGCAAGGGTAAAAGAGGAGAGGAAAGCAGCAAATGCCCTGGAATAAGTGGTGCTTTGCTGTCCTGTTTGTGCTGGATCCCAGTTAAGTAGGGAACAGGGAATCAGAGGCCAGGCTGGTTTCTTACCCAATGGGAAGCAGCTCGGAGGCAGCTCCCTGGGAGGAGAGGGGGACAGAGCCCCCCCACCAGCCCCATCACAGGGACTGCCACGGTGTGGGCAGGTACCCCCCGAGCTGGCTGCGGGAATAAATCCCCACTAATGACAGTGAGGGAGAGCACAGACAAGGGCCAGCACACAAATAAAGGGGCTGGGAGGATGTGTCCTTTACAGCAGGGTCTGTGGCTGACCCACTGGGATTTTTGCACTCCGCAGAGAAATTCCTAGTCTGCCTGAATTTCAACATTTCAGCTGAGGCAACAAATCAGAGGCAGCTTTGGCAGCGATGCTCTTCCCCCAGGACAGAGAGAGGGGACCAAGGGCAGAGACCTGGTCCAGGAGGCAGCTGCTTTCTGTGCCCTGGTTCCCAAAGGCTCCTCACACCTCCCTGGGTGGATGGAGCCCCGGGGGAGAGCCCAGCACCTCTGCAGCCCCACAGGGAGGGTGACCGGGGTCCCTGCAGGGATGAGCCAGACCGGGCAGCCGCTGCTGCTTCTTCCCCTGCTCTGCCTGTTCCGGTCTTTGTCCACGGGGAAATGGGATCAGACACAGAAGAAGAACAGCAGCAATTTCTCCAGCACATATTGACTAATTTTTTCTCTTTCCACCCCCAAAAAGACAGTTATTGCCATCCCTAAGACCATCTAGACAGTGGCCAAACAGGGTTATAAAAGCTCACTTTGTTTAAAAGGAACACGGATGAGGGGGTGGTGTTACAATCAATACTTCACTTGAGACTTCATGTTTCAAGCCTTTAAACTGATTGTCCTTCTTTTTCTATATCTCCAGTGAAAGGCCAACACATGTTTAAAAAAAATACTTGTTTGTGGTTCTGGACAGTTTTTCACTGGATGCTTAACCTGACCCATGGACTCATCTCATACCTGCTGCCACAGCCGTGGGACACGAGATGCTCCCCAGCCCTGGGACAAACCAAAAGGCTGTGATAAAAAGTCACAATTACAATAGTGAGCCTCAGACCTGCAGTCCTGCCATCAGGAAAATAAAAATAACACCTGTACAGCATCGTGACCCACAGCTGCCTCCTGGGCAGGACAGAGCTATGCGGGGTGGAGAGCAATGAGGTTCCCAGGAGTGGGAAAGGTACAGTCAAATTTTGAGCCAAAACAGTTAGTTTAAGCCTTTATAAAAAAAATATCAATGCTTGACATCTGGAATTATTGCAGAGTTTGCCTGAATACAAACAGAGCCTTGTGCAGTGTTAGTGCTCACCGGGGATGCCGAGGCACAAAGAAAAGCTTCAGCTCTTACAGGTAGCGCTCAGCGTCGCGAGGTGATTTACAGCCAGCACATGGCAGGGAAGGCTCTGCCCACAGCCAGCCCTGCTCCGCGTGCTGCTGGAATTCTGTATTACACCCAACTGCCCCTGCTGTGCACCGGAGGGCAGAGGAAATGGAAAGCCATATGGCATCGTGCTGCCATTGCTCATCTCCCCCATCATGCCACGTCAGCACCAGGCACTGCGGCACCTGCACCACGCCGGGACACCCCGGTGCTCTTACAGACCAGACCCACCCGGGCAGGCAAAGCCTCCTGGCTTGCTTCACCCACAGGATCCTGCCACACCAATCAGATTAAGCATATCACTGTGGGGACACGGATGTGACTGGCTTCTTGTGGGCAGAAGCAGCAGGAGACAGCCCCGGCTCAGCTCCTTGCTGAAGCCCTGGGTGCAGGAGCTGGGCAGGGAGGGATGTCCAGCCAGCTCTGGAGCCTGGGGGTCCTACACTTGCCTACAAACACACCGTGGTGGTTTTTGCAGGAAAAACTGCGTGTTCTTGTGCAAACCCAGCTGCAGAGATGAGGTTACTGGTGGCCCCTCCAAGGCTGGCTGGAGGCAGGACCCTGGTGTGCTGAGCGCCCATGGAGGGATGCTCTGCAGCACTTGGCATTTCCTGGGCCCACCTTTGGGTTTCAGCATCAGAACCACAGAGATACCCACTCCCTCATGGAGCTGCAAGGAGAAACTCCACAATATCATTACGAGACATCTTCAGCAAGCAGTGCTTCAGAGAGCATGCCTTTGTCAGAGCTCCTGTCTGCTCGCTGGCACTGCTGATGCTCAGCACTGAGGATGCAGCATCAGGCTTGTTCCTCACCCCAGGGTAATTTGTCTCAATCAGCCACAGTGAAGAAAAATAAAGATCTGAAGGAAGAACACCACAATCTATTCAAACTACAGGAGAACATATTGGGAAAGAGCTGGAGGTAATGACCTTAAAGATTGATTCTCTCAACCAACATTGTGATGGGCTGCAAATTAAAGCTAGAAAGGGAAAAAAGGCTGCAATTACCAGAATATTGTGAAGCTGAGAGAAAATATGAAGTGGCAGAGAAAAACTTCATTATAATTAGAGATGGTGTTTCAGATTCTGATTTCAGTAACACTATAAATCCAAAATAATTCCAGAGGAACAAGCTGTATTTCCTCAGAGGCACCCCAGCATCCCTGGCTGGCTCACAGGTATCTCTGGGACACAAGGTGGACAGGAGAATGCATTTCTCTGTTGTGTTCTGGAGTCTAGATACGTCACTGGTAGCCGGAAAATTTCAGAGCTCAACAGTTTGATGGTAGAAATTAGTGATTTGTCAAAACTGGGGTGTTCCATGGAGATTTTGATCAAGATCAGCTGGAAGCAGGCAGGGTGGGACTGCCCTGGAGACAGGTTCTCCAGGCACCAATGGTCCCGTAGGGCCAGGACAGAACTTCATCCCTCTCCAGGGAGAGAAATGTTATGTTTTTCCACATCAGAACAAATGTAAAATCCAAGAAAAAAATCCCTGAGGGCACAGATGCCTTGAGGCACATCTGAAGGAAGCACATCCAACAGCACCTACGCTTGACACAGCCCTTTGACAAGTGATGCAAAACCCAGCTTAAAATTGCTCATCAAATGATGTTAGGGGGTAAACACAGCCTAATCCAACCCAAATATAGCTCCAGACGTACAAGTCTGGAGTTAAAAGAGAAGGACATCTAAGAGTGCAGGAGCAGGATCGGAGGGAGAGGGGATGGGAGATGCAGGCTCAGTGTGAAATCCTCCCTCCTTTGAAGTCGACAGGAGCTGGGTCTTTGACTTCAGGAGGGTGAGGATTTCACAGGTGTCTATAAACAGATCTGAAGCAGCTCTTCAGGGGAGCATGGACAACATGGGCTGTGTCCTGGTTTCACCCCAGGTAGCTGGGCAGTGGTGTTTGAGGCCAGCAGGCAGGAGCTGGACCTGTGTCTGAGCCAGCTGAAGCAGCTCATACGTTCCCATCCTGGTGTGGTGCAAGGCACAGCCACTGCCCATGGTGGGTTTGGGCTGCTTCTGGTGTTTTGCCATGACCAAGGATCCTGGTTAAGGCACAGGTTTTCTACATCCATTTAACAGCAAGGACCCCCCAGCCATGTCCCACCACTCAGCCCAGGAATGTCACACAGGCAGCAAACCTGCCCCAGAGATGCTCAGCACTAAGTCTGCAGCACTGGAACTGCTCAGCTAGGAGGTGAAGATGGACTAAGTCCAGAGCAGAGCTGGGGGACTAAACGCTTTCAGATTTGACTGCAGATGGGCAGCACAACCTCCCTAGTTCCACGAGTAAATGGGCTGGTGGGGGGGCAGTGCCTCATATGGGCTGCCCGATCACTCTTGGAGGTTGATCCAAGGCCAGGACGAGATGCTTTCCTACCACAGCCAGCCTGCAGGTGAAAAAGGGTTCTTTAAACTGGGCTTTTTGAGGACATGTGCACTCCAATTTTGCATCGATCCTTCCAACCGGAGAGGTTTGGCCAAGTTCGCATTAGGATCGTTGGCTGGTCCAGCAGTAACAGGTATGGTGCAGAACCAGACATGTGACATTACGGTACTGGCAGAAGTCCTTATGCATTTAGAGCAGCAAAAAGTGCTTCCAGCTTGTGTCTC
Organism: Aegotheles bennettii; assembly: GCA_013398125.1. Lineage (NCBI taxonomy): Eukaryota > Metazoa > Chordata > Aves > Caprimulgiformes > Aegothelidae > Aegotheles > Aegotheles bennettii. Next base: position 670,614 of record VZRW01010838.1, read on the forward strand.
GGAGAGAACTGGCATCAGCCCTGTGACAAACGTACCTCCAGCTGGTGTGGGGTGAGTCTCTGCCAGGAGGGCTTGCAGGTCTAGCGTTACCTTGCCTAGCATGGGCCATGCTTACCCTGCCAGGGGACAGATGTGGCACGTCACATCGCATTAGCATGGAGCTAGAACACTCATGATGTGCCTGCACGAGCAGTGGCTTGCAACGAGACTGTGCGGAGGCTTCTCAGCAATGGGAACCACCCAAGAAATGGTCCCAGTGCTGCCTGCACAGCAGCAGGGTGCGACGACGTTTAAGTCATGTATCTCCAGGAGATGTTGCTTTCCTGAAGCTGTTTTGTTTCCCAGAGCTGTGGATGCATCTCCCAGCCCCACGGTTGGTACAACCTTTTCCCAACACAGCTCCCAGGCCCCCTGTGTACTTGTGCTTGCATTTCTCCTCCCCAAACTTGCCAGTGCCAAAGGAGCTGAAACAATGATATAATCTTTCCATGGCTCCGTGATTCTGGATGATGGAGGAAGAGACATTTACTACTTGGATAGATAACTTGAGATGAAAGGAAAAATAATCTCACAACACCAAAATATATTCCAGTTTCTGCAGGGATCCTATGCAGACAGTAAGAAGCCTGATCCAGCAGCAACAGCTTTGAGCTTCTAAGATCTGGTCCTGCTGATGACCATCTTGGGCAAAGACTGCATTTCTCAGGTAGCATTTCCAACCTTGAAGAACAGTGCCTCATATCTCTACAGGCCACCAAGGGGGATACTGTTCTTTCCAGGGGCTCCAGGTCTGCATTATTTACTGTTCAAAGCCAATGTGAAGGTGGAAAGCAGCAGCTGTCCTAGCACATCTGTGGCTGGGATTGACCCTGCCTGTTGGTGGGCAGGAGTGACTCTGCTCAGAGGTTCACAGCTGTGGAGCAGGCAGGTAGCATGGGACTGTCCTGGGCTATCATTGGAGCTCTGCTGGGGAATTTCAAACAGATGCCACTTGCCAAGTCTGAACACAAAGGACAGAAACAGGAGGGAGAGGAGAGCTGTTCCAACAGGGAGTAGTTCGGATGGGGACCCTGCCCGAGCCTTGCTCCCAGGACAAGGGGCAAATGAGGATCTTGGCTCACAGCAAGGTCAGAAGCATTTTCTTTGGGCACTGAGTCTCTCCTCACACAGTGCAGTATAAAACAGACCCTTGCTTTACAACTCCTGGCACACAGGCAACACTTGGCCTCAGATCCCCTTTTAAATTCGTCCGACTCCTTGACTTTCTTCTCTCCATGTTCAAGGCCAAAATTGACTTCATGCGTTATAACCCTCTGGTTTATGCTACTGAGGAGCACCTTCCCCTCCTCACTGCTCCACCTGGCTGGATTTATCTGAAAATATTTATTTTGATCTGGGTTTTTCAAAGAGTAATGGAAATTTTTAAATACTAACATTGATTCAAGACCAACAGAGCAATATCTAAAGTAGAGGGGCTGTTCTAGAGATGGGTTCCTGCAATGAAGAGCAGGGCTTTGCTGGCACTAGGTGACTGGGCACCCAGTTGTCAGCACTCCAGCTGCCCACCCTCAGTGGAAGAGCTCAATGCTTCCAGCTCATTGAACACCACAACCCCCCTCGGTGCTGGTTTCACAGAGAGCTTCATGGAGATGAAGCAGATGGGCAGAGGCTGCTGAGGGTAGGTGCCCTAGCTTGCTGTGTGCTGTGCTGCCCATGGTCTGTGTCACACCCCTGTGCCCAGCCTGGCTTGGTCACCCCGCACACCCCAGCTCGCACTCAGCATTTCACAAGGTTGGAAGCAGCGAAGCGAAACAGCAAGCGCTGAGAGCAGGGGAGAGTGTGGGAGTGTGATTGGAAGTCAGGAACAGTGTCAGCACTCACGGCTGCAGTAATTGCAGAACAACATCGCCTCTGCAGAGCAAACACCAGATCCAGCCACGTGCTGCCCACGGGGTGGCTGTGCCTTGTGAGCCTGGAACCCACGGGGCTGTGCTGTGCTGCAGAGGCTCCTCACAGCACACACAAAGGTTTTCCAGGGGTCTGGAGCATCCCAGGGTCACATGTGCTGGCAGCTCCCTCACCCACTGTGAGCTCTGCAACCCAGCACCCATCACACCAGTGGCTGATGACAGCTCAGCAAACCCAGGAGTTAAAGTGACTCCACTGGCCTGAGTGACACCCGACAAATCAATCTCATCTTTGCAAAATGACCTGAGTACAGGGCCAAGCCAGACCATCACCATCTGCCCCACGGCTCCAGGTGTTTCTGAGCAGCTTCCCATGCAGCCCAGGGGACATTCACACAGCCATTGACCCACGGAGCCTACAGCTCCGTAGGGTTCCTGTGTGGGACTGGCACTGGCTGCAAGGCTGACTCCAAGCAGCAGTGGGGGAACCTGCTGGTCCAGCAGCCCCTGTGCTGTGTGGGATGGGGCAAAGAGCAGCTGTTTCTCAGCCAGGGTCCCCACTCCAAATCACCTCCAGAACAAGCCAAACTCCAGGCTCCAGCCTCATTTTTTGGCAGGTGCTTCTGCACAAGGTCACTGGCTCCTCCTCTCCCCACGCCTCTGCAGTGCAGCCTGGAGAGCCCCTCTTGATTGCTGTGAAGGTTCACTCCAGATCTGACCTACTCATGGCCAGCCAAGGCAAATTCAAGGTGACTGGCACAGTTCTGGTCCCCAGGAGCCTTTGGGACCTTTGAAACCACCCATGACACTTACATCCAACACATGGGGACAGCAGACACAGCACTCAGATCTGCATCTGATGGGCTGAAAGCACCAAAGGAGCAGAATACATCAGCTGTGACAACCAAGGACCCTGGCCACTACATCCACATGTCCCACAGAGGGATGCTATTGGGTTAGCCCTGGCTGTGCATTTGGCTTTGGAGTCATGGATGGCTTCACCAGGGCTTCCCCCACGGGATGTAGGGGCAAGCCCCCCACAATTTTTCAAGATACCCCTAAATGCTCTCCAGATCATAGAATGATTTAGGTAGGAAGGGACCTTAAAGACCATCCAGTCTCAACCCCCCTGCCATGGGCAGGGACACCTCCCACTAGAGCAGGTTGCTCCAGATGCCATCCAACCTGGCCCTCCATCCCCAGCCCATGATCTGCAGGTGCAGGAGCAATCACCTGCCACAAAGCAACAAAGGTCCAGCCTCCTGCTGCAGACCCTGGCTGAGCACAGGCTGCCCTTTCCCCCGAGCAGAACCCTACTCCATTCCCCTTCACCACCACCCAGCCTTCAGGGCTGCCCCCAGACTCACCAAGTTCTCCCTAACGTGTCCCCTGCCCCACAACATTGAGATGTAGATGCCCACCAGCCTCAGGACATGGCCAAGTTGGTGACACGCAGCAGGGGGCTGCCAGCCCACCCAGACCCAGCCTGATATCTACCTGCACTCACTGCAGGGCATCCTCAGACACCACCTGAACCCCAATGCCACTGCTGGGACACAGCCCACCTTAGAGTGGCCCCACTGTGTTGCAAAGAATCTCCCTCAGACAGCAGAGAAGAAGGTTTGTTGCCAATATAAGCTTTTTATGATTGCACCAAGATGAGGAGCCAGGATCAGCCACACGTGCAAAGGGAATGGACCCAGTGAGCAAAAACCAGCACCCAGCCCCAGACACATCCCTGCCCACAGCTCAGGTCTCCAGCCCTCACCTGCAAGACCACAGCAGGGACAGAGGAACAGCTGCTGGGCTCATGGGCAGAGCACCCAACACCACGCTGAGGTTTGCCTGGCTCCCTTTCAGTCTGCACTGATTCAAAAAGCTCCACGCAGGTGTTTGAAGCCAGCCAAGTGCTGTTCTCAATGAGCAAAGAAATCCCAGAGCCTTGTCCTCTGCAAGAACAGGATTGCTTTTGTTAGGTTCCAATCACATAGACTTGCTTTATGCTGGATTTTATGTTTTTCAAACCCTGCACAGGATTAACTGGTTAATTAATACTTACTATTATCCTCACAGATGGAGAAAGCTTCTAAGAACTTAAGGTAAAATATTTTAGCAATACAGATTTGTGCCAACCTAAATTTATACTCCTAAGCATAATGAGATTAGTAACAGGAAAAAACCAAAAGAGTAATAAAATACAGCTCCTTTTTATGCACGTACTGGTCTTTTTGCCTTTAGGAGTCCCATTCCCACGCCACACAGCAAGAAAAGGTTTAAACACCTTCTTTCATTTTTAATCAGAGCAGAGATTACCAGCCAGGCTGGGAGGATTTAGCAGGGAGCTGCAGAGCAGCCAGTGGCATTGCAAGGGACAGTGACCCACCATGGTGCCCTGGGGGGGACAGGGGCAAGGCACAGCCAGCCCAAAGCAGAGGGGCAGGGGTCTGGCTGTGCCTCCCTTCTGCTGCTCAGCTCCCCATCGCTGTGTGGGGAGGGCAGGGCTGAGCTGAGCTCCAGTGATGCTCAGCACCATCACCCATCACATTTGTGGCTGCTTGTGCCACTGTCCCCAGCCCTGCCACTACTGAAAGGGCTCAGCAGGGCTAAAGCATCCCATGTGGGAGCACAGGATAGAGCTGGCTCAGCCACAGCTCATTCCCACCTCCAGACTGGAAGATTTGAAACTGTTTTCCTGCTCCAAGTCAGATAAAAATAAATAAATAAAAAGTCACTAAGAGGAACCCAGACAAGGTCACAAAACATTTTATTTTAAAATACTTCTTTTCACACCAAGCTTTTCAGTTACTTGCAATAAAAGTTTCAGTTAAACTGTTTTGACAGAGATTTTGAAGGTTGCTTCAAGATGAAAAATTTAGATTTGCACTGAAAAATGTAAAAATAAGGTACAAAATCAAAGCTGGATCTAGCTCAGGTTGGGTTTGCTGTTGGCAGTGGGAGGGGGGCAGAACAGATGATCTCCACAGCTCCTTCCAGCCTAAGCTTTCCCATGTTTCCACGCAAACTATTTTAAAACACTTTCAAATATTTTGTCAGGAAGAGCCTTTTCAAAAAATAGCCTTTTTGTCAACAGTTGTATCTTAGCAGTAAAAGAGCATTTCACTTGAAAAATGTCACTGAGCTCAGAGTGGGCTCTGTATCTTCATGTGCTCCCAGCTCAAATCCAACCCACAGCCACTTGCTCCCAGGTTGACTGCTCTTAGAGTCACAGAATCACAGAATCCTTTGGGTTGGAAAAGATCTTTATGATACCAAGTCCAACCACTAGCCCAGCTCTGCCAAGGCCACCACTGCCCCATGGCCCTCAGCACCACATCTACACAGCTTTGAAACCCCTTCAGGGATGGGGACTCCACCCCTGCCCTGACAGCCCTTTGGGGAAGTTGTTCCTCAGATCCAATCCAAACCTCCTCTGGCACAACTTGAGGCCATTTCCTCTTGTCCCATCGCTTGTTCCTTGGGAGAAGAGACCAACACCCCCACCTCTTCCCCCAGAACTGCATGGTCCTCTGCCGAGGTCATTTAGGAAAATAAATTCCTGAGCAATTCAGACAGAACTGAATTTCTCTTTTATGTTTCATGTGAATCCTGCCTAGCACAGGCTTGAGAATTGAATACAATGGGGATGACACAGGCTTAGGGTCTGGCTGAGCCCCTGGAGATTGCTTGTGGGTGTGCAGAGGCTGCTCTGGGGTATTTGCAGCACTTGGCACTCCTGTCTCCAGCCTCCACCCCAAGACAGCCCCTGGATCCCAAGTGTCCCAACCCCACACCTCCCACCCGCCGAGCAGCTCCGAGCTCCGACACCCAGCCCATCCCACACGGTGCCACCATCTCCCAGTCACACAGGTACATGAGTCACCCTGTCCTTTCAGGCTCTATTTCTGGCTCCTGATCAATACCTGATGTCTCAACAGCCCCTTTTATTTTCCTTCCCCAGAGCAGCACCCAGCCCACCTGGGGGTGAGGACGTGCCCATGGCTCTCTGTTTGCTCCCCCAGCATTTCCCCTACAGGGAGGTGGGGCTGGTGTGGTGTAGGGGGTCAGGGTTACAAGTTGGTGTAGGTGGAGGGAGAGTGGCCCATCTCCTGTGGCTTGGGCACAGCCAGCTCCCAGGACAGCACAGCAGTGTCACCTGGAGCTAGGGCAGCTGAGCTTGCTCCTGCTACCCAAAGTCAGCCTGGAAACAGCAATTGTTGGCAGTCTGGTGAGAGAGAAAAACTCCACTCCTCCGGGGACCTGCCTGGAGAATTAGAAATAACTCAGCACAGGCAGCAAAGGCCTCCTCACCGGGGCACCACACTGAGCTGGACAGGAGCAACTCCTGATCTGCTGCTACCTGGGAGGACAGGGAGCACCCCCAGGGCATCTGCAGGTCCCAGTTTTTCCCCAAGGGAGGGAAAGCAGCTCCTGCCTCGGCCGGGGGACAACAACGCTGGGGAGACAGCCTGGTCAGGGGGACACGGCCCCCCAAAGACGAGCTGCTCCTTTGGTTCTGGGCAAGGGAAGCTGCTGCTCTGAGCAGCTCCTGCAGCCTCCCCAGCTGTGCAGGATCATCATCTCCCTTACACCTTAAAATAGACCAGAGCAGTCGCCTCCTTCGCTTTGTGTGGAGAGCAGTAATTAGAACAGAGGAGCCTGAACTTTGCAGCACTGGGAACTTCAGTGAGGAGAGATCACATCGGCAGGGAAATCAATCTGCTGCAAAAAGGGAAGAGGAAAATCAAGCCACCAGGCCAGAGCTGCTCCAATAAGACTAACGGCGTGTTGGGCTGAATTAGGGGCTCCCAATTAGACAGCTCAGATTGAGCAAAGATCTTTTGGCAGAAAATCTGCCTGGAAAAAACCAAACTGCTCTAAACAAGACATTTTCAAAGATGTGATCAGTGTGGAGAGCAGCTGTGGTGCAGAGCAACACATCCATCCTCAGCCAGGTCTGAACTGAGAGGGTCCCATCCTGCTGTCCCTGGCCACAGCAACAATGGTCCCAGTGACAGGAGGGGACACAGCCACCAGGGGAGACAGCCCAGACAGAGTTAACACACCACAGGCTGAAGGAATATTAATTCAAGCCTCTTGTTTGTAATCTTAATGATTTAATTTTAGAAATTACAGCTCATCGAGAATTACTCACTGACCCTGGAAATGACAGACCCAAAGGAAGAAGCCACTTCTCACCACCAGCAGGACACGGGAGAGGGAGCAGAGCCACCTCCTCAGGGCCACCAAACACCCAGACCAGGACCAGCACTGCAGGACAGCTGGGAAACCCCAGCAACAGGGGGAGCATTGACACCAAGTGCTGAAGGAGTGATGGAGAAGGTCCCACCCGTGTGAGGTGACAGCACTCAGCCCTGCTCGCCCGATGGCTGGGGCTCTCTGCTCTAGGGTTCATCACCCTGCACCGCCACCCCAGGGCCTGCTCTGCTCTCCCCTCCTTATCCAGCACAGCAAAGGTTACTCCTGCCCAAAAGCCACACAGGAGCCTGCAGCCAGGCTGGGACAGACACAGAGCATCCCCAGAGTTCTGCTGCACTCTGAGCCCCGCTCTGGCCATGGCTGGGGGACACTGGGGTCTGTGCTGGGGTTATTGTAGTGCTTCCAAGCACTGTTCATCCCTGCTGCATGCACGGGGCTCCGGCAGCACAGCCCAGACTCCTGCTGAGCTCCGAATCCTTGTGCCGGCGTGTGGGAGTTGGGAGCCTGGAGAAGCCAGCAGCAGCTCATGGCTCACTGGGCAAGGGCTGCAGTTCAGGGGAAAGCCCTGTGAGCAGGACCATGGGGCTCTAGCAGCCATGGCACAACCCCCCAGGGCCTGGACATGCCAGTGGTGCACACAGGGGCTGGTGTCTGCCAGCACCATCCCTGCTGCAGGCAGAGCTGTGCCAGGGCTGGAAGCCCAGCAGAGCCCCTGCTCCCAGCCACGCAGCTGGGCCAGGCCCTGCCAACTGGGAGCAGGCTTCTGCACCAGAGCAACTGCTGTGCTGAGCAGGGGGGGTTGCAAGGGGGCAGGGATCTCACAGAATCTCACAGAATCNGCCCATCTCACAGGGGTGTGCTGCCCCCCACACCCAAGCTTCTGCTGCTCTCTGCCAGGGATGGAAACCAACCCAGTGCTGTCACCTCTGCACCCTGATGGCTGAGCTTCTCTTTGGGAAGAGAGGCTGGATGGGCTCCTGGATCACCAGCCCAAGAGGGAACATGGCTCAGACAGGCAGCAGGGTCCCCAGGGACCCCATCATCCCCCTCCCAGCCCCACACAGATTGTAACATGCCGGCAGGACCAGGAATGGAGAGCTCCAGTGATATTTAACCTCTTGCTTATGGAAATACATCCTATAGTTCTGTAATGAATGTTATAGACTATCAAATTAATGTGTGGTGTTTGGAGAGGACAGAAGTCATCCCAGCCTCAGCAGCCCACCTCACCCCATGCTGACCCACTGCTGTGGGACCACACATCTTTGCATTCCCAGACCACGCTCCACATCCCCCATGCCCACATTCCCAGATCTTCCCTGCTTCTTGCCTTTGGCATCCTCAGGAAATTATACAGCACTAAACAGCCTTGCTCTGACCCAGCCATCCAATTCCAAGGCAATGGTA
>VZRW01010838.1:679209-710158 GCA_013398125.1 Aegotheles bennettii
CATTATGCTTTCCTGCATTACCACCTCCACCCCCGGGATCTCGGACCCCCCCCCGGCTCAGCAGCCCCCACCTCTGAGCAAGCACCACAACCCCCCCAGCACTGCGGGCTGCAGCCTGAGCTCCCAATCTGAAATTCAATTAAAGCAAACATTATTTTGCTGTCACCCAGTCAGAAAGCATTACAACACACTGCACATCGGATGCACTTGGAGGCAAAACAGTCCCCAGTGAGAGGGAGGGTCTCCCTGGGCACTTGCTCTAAACGGCACCCGTTTATGGCAGCTTTGGAGTCAGCAGTCAGGGTAAACCCAGAGCATTATTGCAATAATAGGCTAAATGGCTCTGCTCAGCCTCTGAGGCCTCCAGAAGTTCACGAGAAGGTAAAGCCTCATAAGTCACAGAGGCTGATAGGGAGAGGAGACCCAGCGGGTGGATGGTACCAGCCCAGGACCACCCGGATGCTCAGCACAGCCTGGGGGGATCCCCACAGGAGCCAGACAGCACCCACCTCCCCCTCCCTCGCCTCCAACCCGCAGCCCCGCTTTACACTCTAATTTCTGCAAAAATGAGAAGTTTAATTTGAAAGGGCATAATTCTTAATTTATGTGTTGTCAGGAACAAAGACGGCAGAAGTAGGTCATTTCATTATCTGCTGCCTGAGTATTCTGCCAAGGAGCCAAGACATAAAGCTAAACAAAATCATCACCCAAGGTTCAGGATTCGTTTGTGGGGGAAAAAAAAAATATTAATATTATGGTTATTTTTCTACTTGCTTGATTTGCACATCTTGGATTGCAGAGCATATTTAGCTTGGCTTTATAGCACGCATTTATTGTGACTGTCACATTCGATAATGCTGCCCATAGTCAAAGAGCAATCTCTCACAGATACAGCCCCGCAATTTATAATTCAATATCGCAGCTTCGAGGACTCGCACAATAAGTCAGCCAACAACAAAACCCCCTAAAATGTCTCTATGCAAATAAACATGTCAGAGCATGAATGAACACCCTCCAAGGAAGGGGCTGCCAGCTTCCCTCCTCGCTCCGGGCCTCCACAGCCAGCTGAAGGACGTGAGGGATGGAGCAGCCCAACCCCTGGGAGCTGTGCCCAGCTCCTGCAGCCTCCAGCGTGATCTTGGGAGATGCTGCCAGGGCAGGGGGAACAGCTCGAGTGGGGCAGGGACTGCACTCCTGCTTTGGGACTCTACAAGGGAGCCCTCACTCGCAGGCTCATCACATCGCAGCACCCCAGCAGGTGCCTCACCAGCCCTGAGCAGCACCCAGGAGGAGCTGGCTGCCTCCAGACCACTCCAAAACTCAGCTTTTCCTCAAACCACAGTCCCTGGGACAGTCTCACCTGTGCCAGAAGAGCAGCAATGACTCCATGAGAGCCACATGCCCCCCACTGCACCCTGAGGCTCCCACTGGCACCTCCCAGCCCTCAGGTAGGAGCCCCCTTGAAGCCCAGGCACCCACCCCAGCTAAAGCCATACTGATGTCCTACCTGTGTCCAGCTCTGTCTTCTGCTGTCCTGGCCTGTTGAGTGGTCTCCTGGGGGATTGCAGACACGCTGTGGGTGGCTTTGGCTCCAGTCCCATGCCCTGCACAGTTTCATACTGGTGTTGGGACTTCACTTCCAACTGTTCTCAGTGTTACTTCACTGTGCTCGAGGCTATTGGTGGTCCTGTTGCCACCATCAATCTGCTCAGCCCCAGGGGATGGTGCCTATGGTGGTGAGGACACTAGTGAGGCCATCCCTGCAGAGCAACCCCTCCTGTTCCTCAAGAGCCAGCTCAGACTGGGAGGAGCCAGAGCTTTCATGGAGCTGGGGGAGCCCAGGTGGGGATCAGGCCATCAGGCCAGGAACAAAAGCCTGGCCCATCCTCCCTGCTCAGAGCCCTTCTCTGCTGCAGGTGGGGACCCTGCACCTGTGTGCAGCCCTGGGTGGGGGGAGTGGTAGGTAGCTCTGGTACTGAGGAACCAGAGGGGATTTGGCTGGAGCTCCTGCTGTCACAGCTCCTGGGCCCAGCACCTCGCAGGAGCAGTAGCTTGGCCCCAGGTCATGGTGTGCCTGCGTTGAGGGTCACCAGGACAGCCTTCCTCTGAGCCTCACAGAGCACGGTAAGAGGGGCAGGAGCAGAGAGCAGGTCTGAGTGTGGCCAGGATGGGGTCAGCAGGTGCTGGGTGTTGGAACTGGTGTCTGGAAGTGTGCTGAGCTCTCCCTGCCGGGCTGAGCTCTGACTGTGTGCCCTCAGTCTGCATCTCCATTGGTATCACTCAGTTTTAGGAGCTCTTGGAGGGGACATGGTGTGACCCTGCTTACCCTGAGGAGCCCCAGTGATAATCCATGCCTTCTACTTGGTCCTCATTAGACTTGCATGCCCTAATTCCCCTGAGAGAGTGTTTGGAGGAGGTTTGATAGACCCTCAAGCAAGTCCCCCCCGTTAGGGTCCAGCCAGCCATCCCTTTTAAGCCAGGGTGACTCTCTGGTAGAGCAGAAGACCCAATTGCAGAGCCCTGCAGGGTGGCCTGCAGTCATCCTGCCTCCTGTAAGACAGGAATTGCATTTCCAGAGGGATGGATCCTGGAGGGTGCTGAGCACCTCCATGTTTTACGGTTAGTGGATGAACCTATAGATGTTAAACAAGACTGAACAGTTTTCCTCTGGCCTGCTCATGTATGAAAGGGTTTGTGTGAGGATTAGAGAGCAGAGGTGGGAAACATCTTTATCTGTTAATGATCCTGTGAATTATACATGTTTAGTATTCACGCCTCTGAAGAAGAGGCAAACACAGCTATTTTCTGTGGAGTGACCTTTACCAGCAGCCCATACATTCACATTTAGTTTAGAATTACAATTATTAGGTCAACTTGGGAGCAAGTGGAACTTCTATTTATTGAGTAGAGAGAAAAATTGGTCTTCCTGCCTTCATCCAGCAAAATGCTGGTTCTCTCAAATTAACCACTCAGACGTGATCCCTAGCAGAGAGCTGAGCAGTGTCCCGGGGGCACTTGTGCAGCATCACTGCTGTGTTCTGGCTGGGTGATGGCTGGGGACCATGAGTTCCATCCAGTGCCCACGGGAACCGACAGCAGGCTGGGGACTGGCTGTGGTGAGTGTGGATCAAGGGGCTTCCATCGCCCACCGCTGCCTGTTGGATGGACCAGGAGTGGAACCATGTGGTTAAGGGGCAGCATCTCCATTTGGACACCTTGGCTCTGGACACCTTGGCTCTGGACTGGCCTTCTGGAGCAAAGCATCTTCGTCTCTGCCTGCTTAGGCAGGGATTTTGCTGGGGCTCCTCTGCGGGCCCATAGGGTTACGTGGGGTTGGGTTTGGGATCATCACCAGCTGGAGGAGGTGACCCCATCTGGAGAGGGACCCAGTGGGGCCAAGGGCACCTCGCTATCCCTGCCCTGGATTGTGCCATGCTCTCAGCAAATCTCTCCACTCAACAGCATCCTGGGTGCTTCCCAGGGCCAGTTCCCTGGGGGATGTGGGTACAGGATGCTCGGTGTTCCTCGCAGGTACAGGCACAGTGAGCTCCTTGGAGAAGAGGGGAGGTGCAGCTCTAGCAAAAGTGTTTACTGGAGTGCAGGGGAAGAGGAACAAACGAGCTAGAGCAGGCACTGAGGTGGCACCCCATGACCCCGGATTAGCAGGTGGAAAGAATGATGTTTCAGCTGATGTTTAATGCTCACACAAAAGGCACAAAGCCTCTGCCCACCGCAGCCCAGGAGCCCGGCGAGACAGAACCCCCCGGGCAGATTAGCAGCCCCCTTGTGCTGTAAACCTAAAGAATTGACTCTGGTGTTTATTTCTAAGCCCCGTAATGTGTCAGCAGAGTCTGTCACACTGCAGCTCCATAATCACAAAGCACTGCACGCATTAACAAGCAATTTCTCGTTAAAGTCCTCGTGTGTGCCATGGATGGGAGCACAGGAGCATCCCACGGGCTCCTCCACCTCCCTGGGCTCGGGGCTCTGGCTGCTCAGATGGCTGTCACCACGCTGCTTGGCTCCGTTCAGGCGTGCACCAGTGTTTAGGGGCTTCTCTGAGCTCTTTCACCTCCAGCTTTGCAGACGTTTGTGGAGCTCAACAGGCTGCAAGGAAGCACCAGTTTCTGCAAGGCTGGAATCCGGCAGGGAAAGGGCTGTCCCCAAATGCTGTCCCAGTGCAGGCTTGTGAGAGCAGCGTCACCACTCTGTCAGGCCCTCAGAGCCCCCAGGTGTCCCATGGGACCACCAGCATCCCTGCTCTGAGCTGGAAAAAGGCACTCCAGCATTGCTGCTGGTCCTGAGCAATGCAGCTGGCATAGGGGTACCAGCTCCCTGGCTGGGCTGTGCACTGGCCAGGCCACCTTCTGCCTTGTGGTCACCAAGGTGCAATGTCCTAGAACATCCCCATTCTCAGGAGGACCTCACCCTGGCTGGTGACCTCACCCTCACCTGTCTCACTCTCCTGGGCCATGTCCTTGCCAGATGGAGCTGCCAGCACAGCTGCCAGCCATTGGATGTCCATGCCCAGGTGCATGGCTTGGAGTGGGATGGCAGCTGCTGGGCACCAATGTGCCCTCCCCAGCCTGGCACTCTGCTTCTGGCCCTGCTTGCACAGATGTCAAAGCCGTTCCCGAGGTCCTGGTGCATCTGACCAGTCTGTGCATGGAAGGTACAACATGCCATGGGACACTGCTCCTGGCTCCTCCCCTCACCCTTCCTCCTCCCCCGCTGTGGTCAGACTCTGTCTCTGCCCTTTTCCAAAGCATCGACCATGCAGAAGAAGGAAGACGGGAGGCACTGGCACTGAAATGAAGCAAAACTCCTTACCCCCATCCAGGTCCCTCAGTGTGGATGGTGGCAGCCATCCATGGTCACCCCAATCTGCCAGGGAGCAGGGACTGTGCACAGCAAGGGGCTACGAGGCACTGGGTGCCAGCCAGGGCTCCCCCAGGGAGCTCCCCACCACCCCAGGCCAGCTCTCTGCCATGGTCCCAGCCCACCCGGTGCAGAGCTGGTGCCTTTCATCTCAGGTCTTTCATTCCCAGCTCAGCGGGAGCAGCCGAACCTGCGCCGGAGCTAATTGAAAGCCACATCAGAGCGAGGGATGGGGAGCAGAAGGCAGCACACCACTGTTTCATCATCCCTCCTGACAAAGACACGCTCGCTTGAATCCACTGCTGCAGTTTTATTTCCGAGCCCGCCGCGGGGCTGAAAACGCGATTGAAGCTGTTTGGGTACAATCCCGCAGGGAATTCAGCTGAAGGGCTGCTTCCTCTGAGCCAGCACCTTCATCTCCCGGGCTCTGCCATCAGCTCAGCGCTGCAGCTTAGACCAAGTTCATCGTCATGCTGCTGAAAGCTGTCCTGCAGGATGGCCAAGCCAAGTGCCAGCAGCTCTGGTCCCCAGGCAGGGGTCTCAGGATGGGTGCCTGTCCCACCATGTGCAACCAGATCCAGCCAGGAATCTTCAGTGGCATCATGGAGGCAGGATCTTGCCATCAAACTAAACCTTGTTCTCATTTATACAGAAATTCAGAGCCCCAAGAGTTTTAGTCCAATGTTAACAGCCACAAGCCTGGCTCTGAAATGTTCACCTTCACAGAGATGATTTCTGAATGTTTGAGAGATGATTCCTGAATGTTGGAGAGATGATTCCTGAATGTTGGAGAGATGATTTCTCCAAGCAAATGCCCAACGGCCTCCTGCAAAGCACATCAAAGCTGGCTTGGCATACTGCTGGACAACCCACCCCATGCCTCAGTCACCCATCACCACCCAGGCACATGGCCATCGTTGGGCACAAAGCTCTCCTTTTGTTGAGAGCTTGTGGTTTCCACTGCAGTGCTCAGGAAAGGCATTGCCAGGAGTTTCTCAGGGAGCAAGGAGATGTTGCAGGAGGAAAGAGGTCTGGGCAAGGTAAGAGGAGAAGGAATGCCAGCCTGGAGATCAGGGTTGGGCGTCCAGCTTGGTGAGAGGCTCTTCTCCAGGTGAGAGGAGAGCAGGACCACTTCTGGCTTATGAATAACCTCTCAATGAGTTGAAGAAATAGCAGAATATCACATAATCCATAGACTGACCTAGCAGGGCTTAAACAAAGAGGTTAATTATCACTTTGGTTAATCGGCAGTGCAGCTTCTTCCCCTGGGTGGAGGCACAGAACTGGTAGGAAGTCACAAAGGGGTCTGATACCTCTTGCAGAGTTCATTGCCGGGGCTGGGAAGAAGCCCAACATCCACAAGGGACTCTGGATCCAGCTGCAAGTGCAATGATGCCTAAACACCAGCTCAAAGGGCTGTCCCTTGCTGATGTCCCACTCCAGGCAGCCCATGCCAGAGGTGGTCCCCATGAAGGGTGATAAGCCGGTGGGTCTCTGCCTGGCAAAGAAAGTCCTTATCTCCCTGGGGCCAAAGCATGGACCAGCATCTGGCTGCTCCTCTGCTGCTGTGCATCATGCTCACAGGAGCGAGTCTTCTGCCAGCACTCCCATGATTGGGTCCATCTTCAGCACCTTCTGGCCTTTTCCTCCCACCCAGACATGGGCCCTGCCAGCAGAGCCCATCTCCTCCAGCGTGGCAGGGACTGAGAGAGCAGGTAAGTAGCACACATCTATTTAAAAGCATTTAAAGCCCAAGCAAAGCCCCAGACTATCCATTTCCTCCAACAGGCTGGTTGGAAGAGCTCCAGCTGGGCCATTAGCTCAGGTAAGTTCTCCACCAGCCAGCCATGTCGCCTTTCTGCCTCATAAAAAGAAATACATTAAAAATATGTATTTACTCCTGAAATTGGCTTCAGCAGCACTGAGCATCCCTGGAGTGATGAGTTTTGCTCCACATACCCAGCCGCTTCCCATGAAAAAAGCTTATTTTAAATTAAGAAAATAAACCCGAGCAGGAGCTTGGCTGCACCATTAACCCTCCCGTGCCACGGCGGCAGCTGGGGGATTGTATTGGACCTGGTGACCATGCCCCCAAAGAGATCTTCGAGGGCTTTCTCCTACCTGAAAGGATTTCTTCAGGTTGCAGAGACAACCGCAGCCAAGGTGAGAAATGCCGAGGTGAGGGTGGGCATGGCAGGATCAGCCCGTCATGCCCACATGCCGTGGGCTTGGCTGTGGAGGATGCAGTGGAGCAGCACGGTGGTACCCACACTTCGCCCTCTTGGCAGAGCCCAAGGCAGTGATTTCTGCCCAGGCTGCCACACACCACTCACCATTCATCCCTGAGCACTTAGATTCATAGAATCCTTATGGTTGGAAGGGACCTCCAGGGTCATCAAGTCCAACCCCAATCCCATCATATTCCTGACCATCAGACCATCAGACCATGGCCTCAAGTGCCTCATCAACCCGTTTGTTGAACACCCCCAGGGACGGTGACTCCACCACCTCCCTGGGCAGCCCATTCCAGTGCCCAACCACCCTCTCAGTAAAGAACTTCTTCCTAATATCCAACCTAAACTTCCCCTGATGGAACTTGAGGCCATTTCCTCTCGTCCTGTCATCAGCAATTCAGGAGAAGAGACCAACACCAGCCTCACTACAACCTCCCTTTAGGTAGTTGTACAGGGCAATAAGGCCTTCCCAAGTAACCTGTCTGTTTTCCTGGCTGCCTTCCCACGTACCAAGGTATTTCCATCTCTGTTTTACAGGCGGGGAGTTGGGGCAGGGTGGTTTGGGGGGAAACCAGTGCTCGTTTCACACACCCCTGTGGAGCTGCCTGAGGCTGTGGCACTCCCTGGCACTTGGGGTGCTGGAAGCAGAGCTCTGTCTGTAGCTGTACCTGCGCTCCAGGCTCCTTTTCACCCCGTGGCACAGGCAGTGCTGGGGCTCTCCCATCAGCCATGGGGACCAGCTGCATCCTTGGGAGCCAGCGGTGGCTCACAGAGCCAGCAACACCAACCACAGCTCCCAACACACACTGCTGGGCCTTGAGACCCCTCTCCTGGGGGTGATGTGGGGATGGGGGTGGCTTCGCTGTGACCCTCTGGGGCTGGAGGAGGTTTGCAGCCAGGGGCTGTGGTGCAGCTGTGCTCTTGGTGGCTCCTGCTTGGCTCAGCTATGAAGAAGGGCAGCTCACCTCGCCCTGCTGAGGACCCAGGGCTGGGGGAGCATCGCCTGCAGTGTCTCCCCATCACTCAGGTCACCAGGAGCATCACTCAGGGCACATCATCAGTGAGCAAAACTACAGCTCTGAGTCCTAAAGGAGCAGCTTTCTCCTCTCTCTCTATCCCCTGCAATTGCTTGAACACTCCCTGAAGCTCTGCAATGACCTCGCATCACCCAGGATCAGGTTTTCCCAGGAATGGATCCCCCTGGGGCTGCAGCATGGTGGGGGTGAGGCTTTTCGGTGCTGCTGGCTCCCAGTTGTGCACTGGGCTGGGGACCTGTCGCTCAGAGCTGCAGGGATTCCCAGGAGGGGCAGTTTCCCCAAGCCTGGCATCATTTCAGCACATTTGAAACCAGCATCAGAGACCTTCCAGGGAGCCCAGGGAACATAAGAGATGCTCGTCAGCTCAGCAAGACTGAGATGTGATAGAGGTGAGGGATCAGACCGATAAACCCCCACATTAACCAGCGAGAAGATACGATTAGTAACCGACCGTGTGCAGGCAGAAAGCCCAGAGTAGAGAAGGAGTAATCTCCTTATGATGGGAGCATAACCATCATCTCAGGCTTCCTGAAAGCAGATAGAAATTCGAGGGAGCATCACTCTGGCAGGGCTTATTTTGGCTTGATGTCTCGACTGGGAAGAGAGATGTCTTCTCCACAGGCGTCCCCTCCCGCCCAGCCCTGGCTCCTGCCCTCAGCAGAGGAACAAGCAGGTGCCTGTTCCCAAGGAAGTGATAAACCCAGGGAGCAGCAGTGACTCACGCACTGGGGCTGACTCAGGAGATCAGATTAAACCCCATTTTTTTGGCTTGGGGATGGAGGCAAAGGCCATCTCTGGCCATGAAGGAGCTTGTGGCCCTTGCCAGTGTCATACTCTGGGACAGCCTTTCCTAGTCTGGGCACTGATTCAGCCCCCCCATCCACAGGGATGTCCAAAAATGAGCTTTGCCTTATTTTCCTGGTTCTGAGATGGCTGTTCTTTGTGTAAAAGTACTTTTTAAAGGGTGCAGGTAGTATGGCCAAACTTGTCAGGGCTGCCTGTAAGCACACATGAGGTTCCCTTGGCCATCGAAGCAGGATCGTCCTGCCCAGAGCATCCCATTTCTCTTTTTTAAGCTTTCTCCCCTGCAATTCCCTGGAGGGAACATGAGCAATTAAACACCCCTCTCCTCTGGATTAAATGAAGGAGGACGTGGAGCAGGTTTCTGCTGCTGGTGGAAACAAATAATAGACAGAGCAAGAGCGAACATCCCAGACCCCATGGGGTGGTGGGCATCCTGAGGTCTGCAGAGATCAGCTCTGTCCCCAGGGAGACTGTCCCCATCCACTCCATGTGGTGACACAGCCAGAGCCACCGACCCCAGCTTCGAGGGACGTGGGGTGAAAGGGCCCCCCAGGTTCAGTGTCACCCTCCAGTACAGCCCCTGCCTCTGCCATCAAAGCCATCACTGGTGGCTCTTTGCAGCCAAGCCCCAGCCTGGGTGGGTGGCAATGGAGATAAGGGGGTTTGCTGAGTTTGCAGCGGATTTTCCCAACCCTTTCCCAGAAGAAACTTCACTGCCAAGTCAAAAATATCGTTTACAATGAAGAAACTCTTCACCTTACATGAATTTTTCCTCTTGCTTGGATCAGCCCACTGATCACCCAGGGTTACCTTACAGTTTCTCTTGGTGGCACTGTGGCTCATTTGCTCCCAAGGGTGTGGTGCACTGGCATGAGGAGGGCAGGCTTCACATGGACTCTTCCTCCTTTTCCCTCTGTGTGATGGATCACCTTCTTCATATGTGGAGATTGATGATGAATTCCTGGTGGGAAACAGGAGTTAGTCTGGGAGGGGGGTGATGATGAAGCAGCTGAGGAGCTTCCTGGACAGAGGAAGCTGCAGCTGCACTGGAGAATAAGGAGAGCATCCTCTTGTTTAGAAAATGTATTAAAAACTTTTGCCCTGTGTTTAATCTCATAAGGGCATGGTGGATTAAGCAAAGTCACTTACACCTGTTGTTTAATAAGGACATATCAGAGCACCTGACTCTCCCTCATTATTAAATATCAGGCTCTTTGTAGAAGATAAAAAATAATTTTCCTTTTGTTTTAGCATCTCTTTTCTTTCCTCCCACGTACATCGTCCTGCTCTGCTCTCAGGGGCTGCTGGAGGACACATGCTGTGAGAGGATCTTCATCCACAGCCACCAAAGGACCGTGACACAGGAGACCCCTCTTCTGCAAATGGCAAATTTCTAATTTTGCCACAAAATTCATCAGAAAACCACCCATTTGCCCCCAAAGCCCGTGAAACCTTGTGAGTGGAAAGCCAGGCTTGGTCAGAAATGGCTTCCCTTGCCAGCACCATCCCTGGGGCAGGTCCTGGGGGGCCAGGAGGGGCTTGAAGACCCCAGACCACACCAGTCCTGGCCGATCTCCTGGCTGCATTTTACTTTGAGCTCTCAGCTGGAGTGGCTCCCGTCGGGATACCCGGAGCAGCAGCCCGACTTGGCAGGACAGGGCTGGGCTGCTCGGCCAGCGTGCCCAGCCACCCCTGGGGCTCGTGCCACCGTCCCTGCTGGTGCTGCAGGAGAAAAGCGCTGGGCCAGCGTTGCTATTCAGCCCTGGCTATTTATATCCCGAGAGGGAGATGAGGACCAGCCGTGCAGCTGAGCCAGCCCGGGCACACGGGGGATATTTTTACGCACGGGTTTTGAAAAGGTTGGTGATGAAGCCACAGCTTCGCTCAGCAGCAGCTGCACCCACTCCCCAGCCACTGCCCCGGCCACGGCCCCTGCATGGGGACTGCATCCCCATCCCTGCCTGGGGGTCAGGTCCCCGTCCTGGCCTGGGGGACACACTCCATGTGGAGCACATTTGTGTGCTGGGCTCTGGGCGGGGAGGTCAGGGCACGGCGAGACGAGCTGGCACAGCCCCGGTGGCTGCAAACCACCTGGCACAGCGCCGGGCTCTCCGTGCTGGCCAGCCCAGCTCTGTCCTCCCAACAGCCTGGGATATTCCAGCCTGGGCAATCACAGCCCACTTTTAATTGTATGCAAGTTACAGGGTGCCATGTGGACAAACCAAGCGTGACGCACGAGCCTGTTGGCCAACAGGTCCAGCAGCTCTGCTGGGAAAAATCTGCCACTGCCACAGCCCTCGGAGCCCAGCTGGTCCCACTGCTCTCCTGACCACAGTGGTGCCCCGTGCCCTCACCCACCCAGGTCCCTGGGCTATCTGGTGACAGCCAGGATGAGCCTCATCCATCCCCAGGACCCTGGCAGGTCCCAGATCCCCAGGGATGTGCAGGGACTCATCCAGATCCTTTTCAGGGCTCCCAGGCAATGGAGGATGAACCCTGGGTGGTGCCAGGGGGGAACTCATCGCCCAAAGGGCTCCCCAAAGTGGGAGATGGGGGTGCTGGGGGTCCCCAGAGCTGAGCCTGGGGATGCACCTGCACCCTGCAGGGAGGGTGCCCACAGCCTCCCCGCCCTCAGGGGCACTGTGGGGGATTTAGGGGGATTTATGGCAAAATTTGCAATGTCCCTTCTGGTTCTGCTCCATCTCCAGCCAAGCTGGCCCCAGCAGCCCCAGCCCCAGCCATGGGGTGGCTGTGTTCCCTTGGGGTGGCTGTGTCCTTGTGAGGTGTCTGTGTCCCTGTGGGGTGGCTGTGTCCCCATGGGGTGGCTGTGTCCCTGTGGGGTGTCCGTGTCCCTGTGGGGTGTCCATGTCCCCATGGGGTGGCTGTGTCCCTGTGGGGTGTCCGTGTCCCTGTGGGGTGTCCGTGTCCCTGTGGGGTGGCTGTGTCCCCATGGGGTGGCTGTGTCCNGGCTCCCAGGCAATGGAGGATGAACCCTGGGTGGTGCCAGGGGGGAACTCATCGCCCAAAGGGCTCCCCAAAGTGGGAGATGGGGGTGCTGGGGGTCCCCAGAGCTGAGCCTGGGGATGCACCTGCACCCTGCAGGGAGGGTGCCCACAGCCTCCCCGCCCTCAGGGGCACTGTGGGGGATTTAGGGGGATTTATGGCAAAATTTGCAATGTCCCTTCTGGTTCTGCTCCATCTCCAGCCAAGCTGGCCCCAGCAGCCCCAGCCCCAGCCATGGGGTGGCTGTGTTCCCTTGGGGTGGCTGTGTCCTTGTGAGGTGTCTGTGTCGCCATGGGGTGGCTGTGTCCCTGTGGGGTGTCCGTGTCCCTGTGGGGTGGCTGTGTTCCTGTGGGGTGGCTGTGTCCTGGCTGGGGCTGCAGGAGCTGCCCGGGGGCTGGGAGGGAGCTGGCTCGGTGCATCTGTGGCTTCTTCTGCTCTAAGGGGACACTTGCAGCCATGCAGAGACAGCAGCTCCTTGAGCACTGCTTCAGGCATCAGCAAGTGGAAATCAATGCAAAAAAGTGGGAGCAATTTGGGAAAGAAAATACGGAGTAATTTTTAGCCAGAGTTTGGGAAAAGAAAGTTCCCCTGAATGCTGAAACAAATCAAATGTTCAGGTCCCCTTTTTTCTTTTCTGTTTTTCTCCGAGAGAACAAAGTCCCTGGCTCCAAGCCAGGCTTTTGCCTAATTCCATCAGAAATCAGCAGGACTGTAAGGCAATTACAGCTCAGTTCCTGGGTTGAAGATGGGCCCTTGGCTGGAGCAGGGGGTGTGTGGGTGCAGGAGCCAGCCCTGGGTCCCACTGGCCCCTGGTTCCTGCCGAGCCCCTGGGCCAGGGCAACTTTGGGGACCACGGGTCGCCTTGGGGGACCACTGTCCCATCTTGGGGACAGCCCATGGCTCTGGCCATGCTGGCTGCTTCCCAAATGGCCCCGCGATGCCCGGCTGAGGCTTCCCCACCTGCCTGGGGAGCCCCTCGGGTGGGAGGAGTGGGATGGGGAGCAGCACCCTTGGCACGCCAGACCTTGGCTCTTTCATATCCCGTGCCCTCACACACCCACTGCTGGGTTTTTCTCCTCTCTGGGGCTCACCCAGCTGGCACCGAGACTAAGAGAGAAGCTGCTGACCCCAGCTGGGCAGGGTGGGACCCTGGGCAGGGGCGGAAAGTGAGCCAGGAGCCCCGTGTGGGCATGGACACCTTTACAATGAGACATAGGACCCACCAAAGCAGAGCCTTCCTCCCAGCCAGACACATTGCAATCCATAGGATTTGTTTGCATTTTCCTGACATTTTCGTCCAAAGCCAGGTGGGTTTGAACCTCTGGGCTGCAGAAGAGCCAGGGCTGGAGGCTGCCATGGCTTTCCTCTCCCCCTCAGCTCCCTTATTGAGTTGTCTCTCCACCGCTCATGGCAGCAGAACCCGCTGCAGGCGTATTAAGGATTCTCCATGCAAAACTGATAAGCTGAAGGCTCATTATTATCCCACAAAGTGATTATCTTTCCTTGATGAAGTCTCGTATTTGCTCAATTTCAGATGGAAACCTTCCCCTTTTCAATTTGAGACTAATTCATTTCTTGACTCCTGGTTACAGTGCAAGATATCACAAACACTCCCGGCCTCGGCTGGCTCTGATTTATATTGTTAAGAATCATTTACTTGCAATTAAAATGAGCCTTCAGGGCTTTCTCAAACAAGCTGGATTAGCTAACAGTAAAACATTTGCTTTTCATAAACAGCGACTTCAGGCTATGAAACCATCTGGGAGGGCATCAACCAGCCGGAGCTGCCCTGGGGCTGCAGGTGGAGCAGAACCAGAAGGAACATTGCAAATTTTGTCATAAATTGCCCCTAAGCCCCCCGCAGCGTCCCTGAGGGTGGGGAGGCTGTGGAAACCCTCCCTGCAGGGTGCTGGGTGCATCCCCAGGCTCAGCTCTGGGGATCCCCAGCTCAGAGGTGCCCCCAGCATCCCCATCTCCCACCTTGGGGAGCCCTTTGAGTGGTGGGGTTCCACCTCCACCTCTCGGGGCTCATCCTGCACTGCCTGGGAGCTCCAAAAAGGGTCCAGATGAGTTCCTGAGCATCCCTGGGGATCTGGGACCTGCATGCTGCAGCACAGGCCTCAGGTGGAAGTGTCACCTAGCAGCATATCCTTAATAATTAAGATAATTAACAATAGGATCATGTAATTGGCAAGCCCTCCTGCTCTTGGCTCCACTTTTACAGCTGCTCCAGGCCTAGCAACAAGAGGACAAACCAACCCCGTACACATTGACAGATCATTCCAGCAACCCTCTGAAAACATTAACTTGGCTCAATCCTGAGGATTTAGAATGCAAATACCCCAAATCCCAGCAGGGAGACGCAGCACCCCGGGGCATTTTGAAGAACCACTGAGGAGGTGTAGAGGGAAGTCAGGGGAGATGCTGGGCAGCCTGGCATCAGCTGGTGGAGGGACGCCAGAGCTCAACCGCTTGGAGAGCAACCAAGAAGAGGGTCTTAAAATTGCTGAGTATAAATACAGCACAAACCCAAAGCTGAGCTCTGTGCAAAAATCTCCAGCCACGCTTAGAACTGGAGATAAACTACAGCAGGACACGTCTGTGGAGTTGGATGTGCCAACTGTAGTAAAAGACGGAGGGATTTTGTGGTGCAGTGGTGACCTCCAGAAGCAGGGCACCTTTTGGGTGGCCAAGGCAGTTCTCCTGGGGCACTCGGAAAGCATCTGCTTGGGTGTCTGCGTGCAGTTCAGCAAGAAATGAGGGTTTCAGAAGGAAACCATGATCATGCTGGGCTGCTCTGGCCCGGGTGTGGGTGTGCAGGCGGGGGTTATGCAGGTGCCAGCAGCAATAAAATAGTAATAGAAGTCTGGATGCTCCATCCCTGCCTGTCTTCCTGCAGCAGCTGAGGGATTTAAATAATTGGTAATTTTCAAATAGTGTATTGGAGGGGGAGTTGGGGCATTTTTTTGTTTGATTCTAGGAAATTGAATGTACTAAAATTGAATGTAAAATGTAATTCAGTTTTAGGAAATGGAAGGGCACGTTGGCATCTCCCAGCCCATCAGCTGGCAGGATGGATGGTTGTGGTGGGGGGAGGACACCGCTGCCAGCAAGCACTCCCTGCCTTACACTGCTTCAAAGAGCAACAACTTTGCTGATGAAGCCTGCAGTTTTTGTGGTTTTAAGTCGAGATTTTCCCACCTTGGGAACAGGGCAGGGCAGGGCTGGGCTGGGCTGGGGTGGTTGCCCCCAGTTCTGCAATCTGCTCCTGGGGTGGTTTCAGCCCCGCCGGGTTTGAGCTTGGAAGGAAGGATTTCTCCCAGGCCTGGCTGTGAGCTGCGGGTCAGGGTGGCTGTGACATGCAGAGAAATAAGTGGCTGTAAATAAAAGCCATGCTGGGAGCCCGGCTGGTGCAGCAGAGCTTGGGCACAACCCATGGCAATGAACACCAGTGACGGCACGCACTGGGCTGAGCGGTGCCTGCCCCGCATCCATCACCCCTCCGGCAGCAGAGAGGACAACTTCTCCCCAACACCGAAGGGCAAAACTCACACGTGCCCTGAGCAAATCACCTGTACATTTAATTTACCAAAGCAATAAAGCTTATTCTCTCCCCAGGTTGCTGAAGCTGGGACAAGCTCTGGGTATTTTCCTACTGTTGCACACCCAGCAGAGCTTTGTTGCCTCTAACCGCATCGCTTCCCCCTTTTATTTGTCAAAATAAATTGCTTTTTGTGCAGAGCTTGTAATCCCCAGGCGTTGCCAGGCAGATCGGCCCCAGCCTCAGCCATGCAGGGTGACACGGCACCTCCAGAGCATCCCCAGCCTGGCCGTGGGGAGGAGCTGCAGCAGAGGATGGGTGGCCGTGCTCCCCTCCCGCTGCTGGCTGGAGGAAAGGGAAGCACAGAGCCCTCCCCAGCCCCAGCCTGGAGCTGCTGCTCTGCCCATGGAGAGATAAAATCCAGGTAATGCATCCTTCCAAGCAGCTGTCCAGCAGCAGGTGGAGGTTGCTCCCAGACAGAAGGTACTCCCAGGTGGAGGTTACTCCCAGGCAGAAGTTACTCCCAGGTGGAGGTTATCCCCAGGTGCTGCTCACCCACATCTGATGTTCATTCCCCACATCACATTTCAAGGGACCAAAGGCAGCTGGCCCTTGCTGTGGTGGAGGGCACGGCAGAGCTGGTCATTGTCCTCAGCTGGTGGCTATGGTGAGAAACCTCCTGTACATGCCCACCTACAAACAGCTCAGAGAGGGAGCACCCAGCCCAGAGTAGGCACAGGGTGGGGTGATTTATGCTCCCAGGCAAGGAAAGCACAGACTTTGCTTGCCTGGCCCAAACACCCTGCCTGCAGCCAGCAGACCTGTGCCATACCCAGGGAGATGGTGGTGCAGGATGCTGTAGCTGTGTTCCTGCCTGTCCTCCCTCCCTGTTGAGGTGCTCTGAGGTCTCTGTGCCCCACACAGCCCAGCCTGGTGTCGCTGTGGGATGATGGGGTGGATGCAAGGGGAGTTGAAAAATTTATATTGGGTATTGGGAAGAAATTCTGTGCTGTGAGGGTGGTGAGAGCCTGGCCCAGGGTGCCCGGAGAAGCTGTGGCTGCCCCTCCCTGGCAGTGTTGAAGGTCAGGTTGGATGGAGCTTGGAGCACCCTGCTCTGGTGGGAGGTGTCCCTGCCCATGGCAGGGGGTGGCACTGGGTGAGCTTTAAGGTCCCTTCACCCCCAAACCAGCCTGGGATTCTGAGTGCCAGTGGGGATTGCCTGGGCTGTGGCTGTGCATGTGAGGTGAGTACATCAGCCAGTGCTGGCTCCAGCTGAGTGGTTTATTCTGTCTCCCTTTGAAGCCTGTTTGGTGCTTTGGTACCAGGACAGCAACCTCACAACCTGTGTCAAAAGTGTTTACGTGTGCTCTAATTAAGAAGCCTGAGGATGCTGCAAAGCTGCTGTGAGCATGTCAGTGCTGTCCTCCCTCCAGGCTGCTGGGCTGGAAGGAAACCCAGCAGAAAAGGGCTGGCCTGGGGAAAAATCAGTCATCTCCTGGCCATCACCATGAGAATGACCCAGGCGAGCCTGCTGGCAAAGCAGCTCCTCTGTAGGCTGACTCTTGTGGCTCTTCATGGCGTTGATTTGTGGCTAAGCACTGCTCGGGGTGTTGCTGACATAGCTTAGGAGCAGCTTCCCAAAGGCAGAAAGGCTGGTTTGGGGAGGAGGGGATGCGGGCCCCCGAGCCACGATGGCTCCCTGGGTGTTGGTGATGGTGATCTGCATGGAGCTGAGCTCTGCAGCACTTGACAAAGTGACCCAGCTCTCCTGTGCATCCCCACCCTGTGCCTGTCCCTGCGTCGGTGCAAGCAGCTGAGCACCAGTTCTACAACAAATTTATCTCTTTTTGTTGTTAATAATATAAAATTGGAAAAAAAAAATCATTGAAGAAGGAGTTCCTGGGAAAGCCCTGCCAGGCTGATGCAGAGGGCTCCTCTGGGTGCGTGGCCGTGGTTGTATCTGTTCCCCATCTGCCAGGAGAGATGGGAGAGTCCCTGGGCTGGGGCAGGCAGCTGCCTGCGTGGGCAGCCGCTCACTCCTGCTCTGTGTCAGCCCAGCAGCCTCGCAGAGGCAGTCATGAACACTTGCAGGCTTTATGCAGGATTTTATGTTCTTTTTATCTAAACTTGGATGCTATTTCTGGTGTGAAGGATGTGGTGTCAATCCAAAGCCACCCCCAGTGTGGCAGCCCATGCTCAGCAGCTCAGGGGGGCTGAGGGATCAATTGAGGGTCTCCGTCACCCATAACTGAGGGGCTGAAGGTTCCTAGAGCACTGGAGCCTTGTTCTCAGTGTGCAATGATGAACCTTTCCTTTCCCTGAATTTGTCTGACCCCTTCTGAGCCCACTGATAGGTTTTGGCTTCCAGAGGCTGTGAAGTCAGAAATGAGAGAAGCACTTGATAGCAGAAAGCAGAGTGTAGAGGTGGCAGAAGCCAACCGAGGTGCAATCAAAGCTGCCAGGGTCTCCACCTCGCCAAGCAGACGGTGAGCCCAGCCTGCTGGAGCCATGCTGGCTTCCCCTCCAGCACCACAGTGGCCAAGGGCTAGCAGGCAGCTGGGGAACTGCCACCTGGCTCCACCATGCAGCTAAAGCTACTGGTGCTTGTGGTACAACCCAGAAGCTATTAAAGCACTGTGGAAATCCCCGTGCTGCCCTTGCCTCTGTAAGGTGCCTTCTGTGGGTGCCATTTTAAGGATGATCTGGGTGATGGATGTGTGGCAGAACAATTCTGGTGGATCCCAGACCTTCCTGGCTGTCCTTGGTGTGTCAGGGTCCCACTGAGCTGCTGGAGCAGTGTTCCACCATAACTGGCCTTGGAAACCTTTCACTAAATTCAGGCTCCTAAAGAGGCAGCCTGCTTCTATATTTTATGTTAAAAGCTGTTGGAGCACTTTAGAAGCCCATATTAATTGCCTGATTATTTGCTTGTATATTAAAAAAAAATATTGGGATACTTTAAGAAAATTTCAAATCATTAAAATGGCCAAAAAGGAGAAACAGCTGCATGGAAAGGGAAGCGGGATGTGGTCACTGCTGGTGGGTGGTGGCTCCTGCCCAGATTACCAGGGAGATGGGGATCGAGGGGCTCTTGCCCATGCTCTGCCCACTCAATTCCCATTAAGGGAGCACCCTGGGCTTCCATAGACACTCGAGACTTAGGAATTGGGCCTCCTGGACAGCGAGGATAACGTACTGCCTTGGTGAGCTGGGGTCACTGCTCAAAAGGTAGCTCTTGCCTCCTGAAGACCTCTGAGCAGGAAACAAATTCCCTCAAGTTATCAGCCATGGCTTCCTCTGATTACATGCAGTATTTATTTGGTGACTGGATAATTTGAACCTATGGAGTTATTAATTATGACCTTAATCTGATCATTGCTTTGTTCCATTTTTAATTAGCTTAGTAAAGCTGAAGTCATTTAACTTGGTAATATACTTGCTTAAGTGCACATCTGATTGCATATTCTTTTTATATCTATCAGAAACACTCGGGACTGGCTCACTCCATCAAACTGCAACCTGGGGCATGAACTCTGAGCAAACCTCAGGTAATATTGAGTTTACAAGCAGTTTGCTCCACTCCTGAGCAGCTGAGTAGCCCAATATAACTGCGTGATAGCTGGCAGCAGGAGCTAGACTGTGGATAAAACACCCTGGTGCCAGGCAGTGGGGGAGAAAATGAGGAATTTGAACCCCAGCAACAGTGCAATCAAGAATTGGCCTTTTTGTGACCAGCACAAGGGACTGGTTCAACCAGACACGAGATTTTGAAGAGCACTAAACCCAGGTTTTTTAGTGGGCACCGCACCGCTGGTCCGGAGCAGAGGGATCTCACTCCGTGCATGCTCCCGTGGCTATCAGTCAGTAGAGGCTTGCAAGCAGATGGATGGTTTGGAGTTATCTGCTCTCAACAATTTTGGGAGGAATATAGGACGGTTGTCAGAGGATGTAGAGAGGCAATTAGGAAAGCCAAGGCCTCCTTGGAACTTAACCTTGCAAGTCAGGTCAAGGATAATAGAAAGGGCTTTTTCAAGTACATAGCAAATAAAACTAATACTAGGGGTAATATAGGCCCACTGATGAATGAGGAGGGTGCCCTAGAGACAGAGGATAGAAAGAAGGCAGAGGTACTGAATGCCTTCTTTGCCTCTGTCTTTACTCCTGCAGGCTTTCCCCAGGAGCCCCTGATCCCTAAAGCCCCAGAAGAAGTCAGGATAAAGGAGGAGTTTGCATTGGNCTTTTATCCCAGTATCTTGGAAGGAAATCGAAGCTGCTAGCGGAGGGCATGGAGCTGGGCAGTCTTGACTGCATCTCGGACCTGCCAGCATTAAGAGATCCCCAACTGCACCGGCCAGCTGGGCAGCAGGGCTCCAATTTTATAGCCTTTGATGCTGACATCTGATGACACATTTATGGTCCAAGGGCTGAGATTTCCCTAATCTGGGATCTTACTGCTCTTGTGGGTTACAGGGGGCAAATAATTTCCTTGGTTGCTCCATCTGCATGGAGGGGGTAATGGTGCTGGTGGCTGCTGCTGAGCCCTTCCAGAGCTGTGAATTAGAAATGTGCTCACTGGAAGGGCTTTCCAATTGCTCTTCCCAGCTTCCCTACTTTCAGACTTACATGGAGTTTCAGATGGCTTCAGCAATTGTAAGGAGACACTGTGGGGCTCTGCCTGTCCTAAAGATAAGCACTGCTGCTCTGCAGTGCAAAGTCAGTGTTACACCATCCCCCAGGGCAGCATCCATGCCCACTGGTAACTGCTGACACAGCCCCAGCGGTGTAGAGGAGCTGCTGGAGGTGAATGTGTGGGAGTCTTGGAGCACAAGGAAGTGGCAGTGGTTTTACAAAAAAGTCAGATTTTGCCCTTTTTCTCCCCTCCTGATGGCATTGCTGGCCCTTGCATGAGCACTTGTGCCAGGCTTTGGCCAAGCCGCAGTGGGGCTGGGGCACAGAGGGCTGGGGCACAGCTGTGACACGGAGATCTGAGCCTGAGCAGGTCCACCAGAATCACGCTGCAATCACACCTGGAGTGTGCAGTGGTGCTGGGATCGTTAGGCACGAGAGTGCTAATGAAACAGAACCACTTCCCTGCCATGTTTTCTACTTTCTCCAGCTTTATTGCCTAATTCACAGCGGGGCAGTTCCACATCTGTCCTCTTGGGATTGAATTTAAGCAGAACTGTATTTAATCACCTGTCTCATTAATCCCTAATATTCTGTGTGCAGGCCTTGCTAACGGAGCCGCGCAGGAAGGCATTGCTGAGATGGGAAGGAATTAAACAGCTCTATCCTAATAGAAAGCCAAACCACCAGTTCCTTGGCTCCTAAATGCTGTAACCCTACCGGTTTCACTGGAGGATGCAGCCCAGAACCTCCCGAGTGCCCGAGTGTCATGCTGCAAAAGGATGGATGCTGTGGAGCCAGAGCAGGACTGTGCTCCCCAGGGACAGGGTGATGCTTGTCTCGGAGCTGGACCAAGAGGGATTCTTACTGGGCACAGCCTGTCATGGCATAGTTGTCCCTAACCCCTGGGAGCTGTTGGCACCTGGTTGGTGGCACAGGTGATGGTGACCCATTCAAAGTTATCCAGGGTGAGTGTTCCCTTCGGATTTCACCTTTTTCCAAGGAAAATGCAGGTAGCAGAACCAGTCCCTTCTTGCTCTGGGGCAAGGGGTGGCCCCACATGTCTGCTGGCCCAGGGGCTGCAGCAGGGAAGGATGTGGCTGCAGAGGATTGCCGTGGTTACAGGCACTTCCCTCATCATCCCTGGGGTTTGGAACCACTGCTCAGGGCAATGCACCACAAAGCAGCCGAGCCAAAGGCACTGGGATGCCAGACCCCTCCCGATGTCCGTGTTCCCCAGGGCAGGGAGGACAGAGTCTGTTCCCCAGGAAGAAGGGGACCCCAGCTGCTGGTTCTCTTCTTCTGGCCTAAATTAGGCAAATGAAGGTACTTCATTTGACTTCAAACCATCGCTCCCCATCATTCTCACCATGCCCCTGCCTGTCCATGAGCCCTAGGCAAAGACAGTCGGAAACTCAGTGAAGGAGAGAGACTCTGCATAGCCATAATTATTAACTGATGTTCAGAAGCCACTCAGTTCTTTCAGTCCCTGTCCTGCAATCACGTGATGTTTGCTGTCTGTCTTTCTGTCGCCTGATCTCTCATCTTTGCTCTCCTTTTCATCTCTTCTTGTTGCTCCTCATGTCATGTGTCACCTCAGATTATGGTCCCACGATGCCTGTTTCCTACGCTGGGCCTTTGGCAAGTGGCAGCTCTTCCAAAACACAGGGAGAGGGAAAATAAACCAGTTTAGGCAGACAGTCCTCCTCTGGAGGAACTCCCACAGCTTCCCTCCTGAAAGCTGCTAAATCTCCAAAGCATCCCTTTTGACACAGCATCTGTGGGTCTACAAAACCTGTCCTTTCTCCCAGACCTGCTAGAAGCAGCCTGTACTTAAGGATCCACCCACCCCACCTAATCGGTGGTAATTAACACCCAGGCATGAAAGCAACAGTAGGCACAGCTCAGGATGGTGATAATTTGGGTTTGACCATGTCCCTGTGTGAACTGGCTCTGTCTGGGGTGCTTGCCCACTGCTTTCAGGCGTGGATCCTTGCTCCTCATTACCCCATCCAGACCTCATTCCTCCCAGGCGTTGTGGAAGCAGTGGGTGACAGGGACCAGCACGCTCTGCTCCAGCAGGACAAATGAGGTTGGTTTTTTCTCCCCTAGCGTTTCAGCTATAAGTAATTGGGCATTATAAAACTCCATTTCTGCCACAAGACTCTAGAGGAAAGGGTTTGGATCTGATATACAGATATGTTTTTAAGCAGTGAGAGATTGATTTGTGCTGCTCCTGCCCAGCTGACACCAGCATTCAGTCACCTCAGAAAGGCTCAGCCTGCTCATTCAAAGAGGAGAAATTGCTGGCTCCCGAGCAGCTCTGCTGCAGTGATTGTGCTCGGGGACACAGTGGTGTCCCAAGCCCTGGCAGCAGCACCTGGGAGATTTGCTGCTCTGGACAGGACTCAGTATCGAGCTATCTGCCCACCTGACATCCCATGGGAGAGCATAGCAGACACCAAGGATGGCCAAAGCCAGGGCAGTGAGGGGACCTGCCCATGGGAATGGCTCCATGTTCCCCAGCATGGGGACGGAGCAGCCTTCCCCCACGGTTCAGGGTGTTCCTGTGTCTTATGTGGATGGTTTCCAGGGAGGAATAACAGCTCAGAGCCTCAAAGCCTTTTATCTGCCTCATCCTGTTGTTGCTTTCTGAAAACAACAATAGTGGGAGGTTTATGTTCCTTTTCCTTTTTCTTAATTCAATCTCTTCAGTGATGTTACAATTGCTTAAGTGCAGCTTTCCCTGACACGATGTCAGGGTAATCCGGGTGCCACAGTTGCAGTCAGTTGAATCACTGCTGTGTTTCCTTGCTGTTCTCAAGCATTTGCAACAATTATTAATTTTCTAGTGCCTCAGTGGGTGGAGTGTGATCCCCCCACCAGCCCTCAACTCTCCAGTTCTCTCCATGCTCTGGATGGCACCAACACCTGATCAAAGTGCAGCACGAGCTCTTGGGGTGATTTGCAGTGCTCTGACATGGTGCCTGCAGCATCCTCACCACAGCAATGCCACCTGTGGGTCCTGCCAACAGGCTGGTGAGCAGAAATATGCCGAAGTTGCCAATACCTTCCTGGAAAGATCCAGAAATAGGAAAGTACCAGGTATATAAGTTATCTTCCTTTTTTAAATTTTTGTTCTAATAGTTATATGAACGAGATGGATGAGACCCTTTATTTTCTGGGAAGCCCCACGGACAGTCCTACAGCACCTTCTGCCCTGAGAGCTGGGCTCGAGTGGGCTGGGGCAAGTCTATCCCTTCTACCCACATTTTAAAGCCGCATAACTAACCCGAGGTAGCTCCTCGTCCCAGAACTAGAATTGCTCTGAATTTGCTTAAACCATTGGACAAAGTGGGTTGAGATACATGGGGCAAGGACAGGAGAAGAAACATGAGTGTTCTCAGATGAGAAAGCCAGGGCAAGGACACTGCTCTTCTCATCAGCAGCTGCATGCAGGCCGGATGGATCTGGATGGATCGGTGAGACCTGAGCTTCATGTTTCTACCTCTGTGTCAAGTGTGCAGAAACATACCCTATGCAGTGAACAAGGTTCTGGAGAGCTGGGACCTATCACTCAAAGGTGTGGGAAAGCCCCAGACACACCATGTAGCTGACATCACTGAACCCAGCAGGATTCTTCATAAGTCAGAGTCACCTTTTCCTCCTTCACATAAGAAAGAGCAGAGATCAGCAGAAAAAAATGCTGGGTGTGATGCTCATCCTCTTGCTACAATACCACAGGAGGTGGAAAACCCTACTAATTTTTCTCATGGTTAAAAAGGATCCTGGTAAAAGGACTTGTTCAAATCTTGTTAGAAAATGCTGCCCCATTCTTCCCGCACGCCGGGCTACAGGCATGCAGCATGGCCGCTTGCCCACGTGGACAAGCTCAAAGATGGGGAGGAAATGTGATTTTTCCTGATAACTTTCCTCCCAGTAATATTAGCTGCTATTTGTAACAGCAGAAGATACCGCATCCTCAGACAAAAATCTGCTTTTCAAGTGATGATGTCCCTTTTTATAATAAATGCTGCCAACTCCCAGAAGTGATAGCTCACAAACAATCAGCGAGAGGACAACGGGAATGCTCTCTGAGATGCTGCGCAGAATATATCATCCACTGTACAGCAACAAATCAAATTTAGGGAGAAAGAATTTGGAAACAAATTACCAGCAAGATATTTCAAGCTGACAGCAATTTGGAGCAACTTAGGTCCGTCTGGTAAGAGCTGTATTCCTTTTATTTCCCTGTCAATAGCAGCTACCTTCTAAGATTGGTTTCTCGTTGATAATTCTTTTGTCTGGAACAGAGACTCCTGAGTACACTTAAGTTGACAACTCTCTCTTTGATCACATTTTGGTAGCAGTGCTTTTCACCCTGACAACAGGATTTCTCCCTTTGGATGAAGGTTCCATGCCTAAAAAGCCATGTGGTTGTGGGATTTCCAGGCTCAGGACCTTCTGGTGCAGTGCGGGCAGCGTGGCCCTGGGCTCGGACTAGGGGCTGGGAATGGTAGGGATATGAGCTTGGGGTGGGAGCTGTGGGAATGTGAGTACTAACCTGCTCTGCCTCAGTTTCCCTGCTATTAAACAGTATAAAAACTGCTCATTTGTATTTTTCTCTTCATGGAAGAGGGGTAATTAATATCTGCTAATAATGCCTTCTCCTCAGAAATGCTGAAACATGAAGAATTGAGGATGCTCCTCCACGCCAGCCTGCAACATAAGAGGTGACCACATCACCTGGAGGAGCAAGGTGGAGCTCCACATGGCATGTGCGAGTTAGCAGGAGCACACAGGGAAGAGAACACCAGCTGTGGTGCAATCAGACTTACCATGAGCACACAGCCCTGCCCTTGCTCCGGGTTAACAGAGTAGGTGGAGCTCAAGTGCAGCGTGGCCAAGAGAGACACTTGGGCAGAGGTGGAAGTTGGGAGTGATCCCACTCTGCACACATGGGATATGCTTTTCTCCAGCATCCCGTTGACATAGCACTGAGGACTCACTTCATGCTGGATGTGTTTGTTATGGAGACAGGTCTTGAATGTCCATCAGTAAGCACGGAGAGGACGTTGGAGGGAGGAATATTTGAGGGCAGAAGGGAATGCAGCAGTGCTGACATGCCCCTAGCAGGACAGACATAAAAAGAGTGTGCTAGTCTGTAATTTGCCTGCAATTTCTCCTTGGGAAGCAGTGAAAGTTCACTACTAGCCATGGCACTGCCTGTGTGTCTCTTCCAGAAGATAAAAATAGGCCAGAACTGCACTAACAAAAAGAATTTTGACATTCCTTTGAAAACTCTTTGTGGCCAAGTGCTCCCAGCCGATTTTGGCTGAGGGATGGCAGCAAGAGGGATGCCAGCTGTGACCAACAGTTGTTTCGGCTGCTCCCGGTTTGGTGCAAGCCAGGCCCTGCTCGTTGCAGAAGTCAGTCTCTGCCCAGGGAAGTCAGCTGAGCAGGGCGACTCAGCTGGTTTAATCTTTTGAAACACAAACAAAGGGATTTGTGCGAGGTTAGCAAAGTCTAAGCTCCCCTCTGGGGTCACCTCAGCCTTGGGACAAGAGGGCTGTTTCCACGCTGTTTCCTCAATTGTCCCACTCACCGCTTAGGGACAGCTTTCACCTTGCTGAAGCCTCCTGAGATGCTGCTGAGCTTCCATGGAGCACGAAGGGGAGTTTGGTGCTCTGAGCATAGGGTCAGGTGCTGTCAGCCTGGGGTTTGTTTTCTCCACTGGCTTTTGCTTTGTCTCTAGCATTTGGGAATAAGTTATTCATCAGGAGATAGGAGAGCCTTGGCCCAATGGTGGTTTAAATCTGTAGCTTAAGTTGTGGTCCTTTAACACCCTAAATTAACACAACCCAGTACTTGTTTTGCACTGCATCCCCCCCAGATGAAGAAAGCAATCTGCGGTGCCTATTTATTCAAGCAGTGCCTTAGAAACTGAAATCTTATTGTCTGTTCTCCATGGATATGAAATACTCAGTGATGTAACAGAGGCTCCATTTAAAACTAGGAATTTTTCTCCCCAGTGCCCTTGGCTAAGTTTCCCTTCCCCACCTCCCTGGGAAGCACATTTCAGTGTGCTGTACACCCGTAGCCTTCACAGCATTTTAGGATCTTTCCAGATGGAAAGTGCCATAGAAATGTAAAACCTTATTAATTAAAAGGCTGAAATAGATGCAGTGTGTGGAGGTCAGTGACTCATGCAGTAGGATTCTCAGGCTTCTGCTATGCATTGCCTCGGGGCACTTTTTTGAATGTTCCCTTCTCTGGGGCTATGACAGTTTATTGCACAAAGGCTGTGTGAACCGGAGGTGAATGCAAACTACTCCGGGTAGGCTGCTCCCTAGCTGGCAAACAGCAACCCGGGAACCCAGTTCATGCTGAGCCTTCTGGGACAGCAGAATTTCTCCTCGTTATGGTTTCTGCCTGGTTTTTTTTCAGGATGCCTGTGCTGTAGTGTGTGTGTGTGCGTAGGAGGGTGCTGCCCAGTGCCAGCAGCCCCTGTGCTCGTGGTCAGGTTATGGATTGTTCCTGGGTTTCTCTTCCCAAAGGCTCCAGGAGCACTCGGTGATGGAGGAAGAGGCAGTGTTTCGGTTAGAATCCAATGGCTTCCTAAGTATGGAGCACATCGCTAGCTGACAGATTTTCTTGGAGAGGGTGGGCAGCACTGGTGAACACAGCCGTTCTGAGCACCCATGGGTGGCTTCAGCTCTGCCTGGTGCAGCCTGTGCCGACCTCGGAGGCATTGCAGTGTTCAACAGGGCAGCAAGGGCTGAGCCTGGGCCAGCCAGAGCCCTGATGGAGATGCAGATGTAGTGGCGAATCCTTTCTCCTCCTGACTGAGGTTCGTTGAATGAAGGTTGGTGTTTCAGTTATCCTGCTCAACATACAGCTTAGGTGGTGTAGCTGCAGTCCCACCAAAAGCACCACCTACACATTTCCACCCTGCTAACGCAGTCCTGAGGCACACGTGGCCCCAGGACATTGGGATTTGCTTCCTGGCTGTGTGGATGTTGATTCCTAAATGGATCCTGTGAGACAATCTTACTTCTTTGTGTATCTGAGCCCTGAAGCAGAACAGTGATGCTTCCCAGCTGCATGGGAACACTGAGACCAACACTGGGGAGCCCCCAGGACTTGATGCCATAGCATGCATTAGTTGATGTTTGCACCAGACCCACAGTTATGTCTC
This sequence comes from Aegotheles bennettii, assembly GCA_013398125.1. NCBI lineage: Eukaryota > Metazoa > Chordata > Aves > Caprimulgiformes > Aegothelidae > Aegotheles > Aegotheles bennettii. The sequence goes on from VZRW01010838.1 coordinate 706,531, forward strand.
TTCGCTATGTTGCTGGCTTCGTCGGAGCCACCAGACCTCAGAGGATGATGCATAGCTAAGCTCACCCAGCTTAGGATGTCTCTGCCCTGCTCCTGGCTTCCTCGGTGGCAGACAAAGGCCAGGCACCTCTGCAGAGACAGCAGAGGTGTCAAGGCTGCAGTGTGTGACTGCTCCTCTGCAGTCAGTGCAGCTGGTGGCACAGCACGACTGCCCTGAGGCCATCCCTGCTGCACAGCATGACATCAGCTTCCAGATAGCCTCAGCCCTCTGCTATTTGGACCCTGAGAGTCTTTCATTGTATTTTTAGTTTTTCCTCTTTCTATTGGTAGACTGCTGCTCATTCAGCTTCTCCTGCAGCGACTTGCACCCATCATTACACTGTTTTACATCTTTCCCACATTTCCTCATTCCTTCTATTTCCTTCCATCTCTCATTCCTCCTTAATTCCCCCATTACCACCTCCCACCCCAGCAGTCCTGTCTCAGCACCCCTCGCCTCTCTTTCAACACTCCTTTCTCACAAAGAACAAAACTAAACTAACAAAACTAAACACAAAGATCAAACACACATTTTGAAACTGGCACGAACGGATGCACAGAGCAATATAATGTCCTCTCAGCAATGTGGTTGCAGAAATAGCTGAGGCAGGTAACTCAGACCCCGTGTGTGTGAGGACCAGCAGACAGCGTAGTTACACCAGGTGCTACACGAAGGAGACCCTTCCTTGCTTGGCACACAAACCTATCCCAGGATTTGGCAGCAAAAGGGCAGCTTCCCTGCTGTGACTACACCTGCACAGCAGTGCCTTCAGGTGGCACCAGTCAGGGATTGCCCTTGTGCACACGTGTGACTCATGCTGATAGCACTGCCAGGAGTGCGCAGTCGCTAACCACGCTGTGCTCTTCCGTGCTACAGCTCAAATTGCCCTAACAGAGGCGAGACCGAGAGCGTTTGTTTGTTTTGTGCACTTAACCTACCCGCAGTATCGCTGCGGTGGCCTCTCCTCGCCTGTCCTCTCCCCTGGGTTACGCTTGGTTTTCATCTAAGCGAAAGGGGTGATGGAATCATTTAAAAGTAAAACAGGAAAATGGGATTGCAAAACCACGAATGCTGCTAAAAGGGAGATTCGGGGTCAAGCAGAAAACTTCTAACTCATTTCAGAAAATGGATTAGATTTCAAGCTGCCGGCACAGCCTGATGCTGTCTTAACGACGCTGGATGGGAAGTGTTAGCTGTTGTTCCTGGGTGCCTGTCTAAACAACACCCTGCATTTTAGTCTCCTTGGCAGAGCCTGCCACCACGTTCCAGAGAGAGCTGTTAATGAAGAGACAAAGTCCAATCTCAACCTAGCTGGCTCTACTTTTACATCATTTTATTTTTTGTTTGCTCAGTCTTTTAACTTGCCCCACAAACCAACAGAGCTTCCAGCTGATCCTCGTTTTGCTTTGCTTTTCAGTGGTGCAGTGCAGAACATGTGATTCTCCACAACTCCAGGCCTCCTACCTTTGAGTTTGTAGTTTTAAAAGGGATATTTTTTTTTTAAAGCTGACATTTTGTCCTGAAAGGATGCAAGATGCGCAGAACTGCCGAATGTGGAAGCCACCACAGGAGGCTGAGACATGATATTAAAAGGAGTAATGAAAGAAAGCAAGCTATTGAAGTGTAAACTCAATTTGACTAAGTATGCTACAGATCACAAATGAGTAGTTTGAATCCCTGGTGCAACTGACACCGAAATATTAATGGTTTGGTACAAGCAGGAAAAAGCTAAAAAAATGTGTTTTCTCTGTGTTTCCAGAGAAGAGCCTGCTTGTTAAGGCACTGAAGACCATATATTATTTTAATAACATGTATCTCAGCCAGTATCATAATTACAGATCTCATTTTCTCTCGATTAACTTCACTCACCAGCAAGGTTGGACTCTTGATCCCTATTTTCTTTCTGGATTGTAAACCAACAGTACTCCGTTTATTTCCTTGTCTTGGATCCCTTTCTTGGATTAAACCTGCAGGAAGGAAAAATGCAATCTAAATCACTGCAGGACACTGTCTGTCTTCCTGCGGGAAAGGCTTGGAGGAGTACGGAGAAAATAGGAAACGTGACCCTGCTGATGCCACGGAGCCAGAACCTGGAGGAAAGTTGCAGTCCTAAGCCACAGGGCTTTCGCCATCACACCGACCTGGGGTCCGACCCCCTCGGGAACCCACAGGGGCTGCCCCTCTCCCTCAGCTGAATTGTGGACCTCAGGTGACCCCACCTCCCTGGTGGGCTGTCTAATCTCTCTGTATTCTGTTTAATACCAAAGGATGGAGTGAATAGGTGCAGGTGTCTCAGAAGCACTGGCAAACAAGTAGTGAAAGGTATTAAATCTACTCAGCTGTTTTTACAATCCAGCACGAGTGAAATTCTGTAGAGACATTTCTGTTAAGACCAATCTCAAAACACACCAGGAACCCCCACCCCCCCAGTATTCTGTGGGAGGATGAGAATGGCCCCTCTCACACAAGGGGCTCGCAGAGGCTTGTGAAAGAAACCTTTCAGATAGATCACTGCTCAAAGACAACTCTTCATAGGATAGAATCATAGAATCATTCTGGTTGGAAGGGACCTGCAGGGTCATCAAGTCCAACCTTTATCCCATCATATTCCTAACCATTAGACCCTCAGACCATGGCCTCAAGTGCCTCATCAACTCGTTTTTTGAACACCCCTAGGGACGGTGACTCCACCACCTCCCTGGGCAGCCCATTCCAGTGCCCAACCACCCTCTCAGTAAAGAACTTCTTCCTAATCTCCAACCTAAACTTCCCTGGGCTGTGGGGTGCCAGGGTTAGTGGGGATGGAGGTAGGGGTTGGACTGGGTTTAGCTTGGAGAAAAGGAGACTGAGGGGTGACCTCATCCATGGTTACAAATATGTAAAGGGTGAAGGTCAGGACGATGGAGCCAAGCTTTTTACAGTGACGACCAATGATAGGACAAGGGGCAATGGATGCAAACTGGAGCATAGGAGGTTCCATGTGAATCTCAGGAAGAACTTCTTTCCTGTGAGAGTGCCAGAGCACTGGACCAGGCTGCCCAGAGAGGCTGTGGAGTCTCCTTGGCTGGAGACATTCAAACCCCGCCTGGATGCGTTCCTGTGTGATGGACTCTGGGTGACCCTGCTCTGGCAGGGGGGTTGGACTGGATGAGCTTTCGAGGTCCCTTCCAACCCCTAGGATTCTGTGATTCTGTGATCCCTAAAGGTCTCTCCCAACCTTGATAATTCAGTGAGGTTGGGCTCCTGGAGCCTCCCTCTCTCCCGACAGGAGCTCTGTGACTGAGTGCTTGTACCCAGGCACTCCCGTGTCCCTTCTCCCCTGTGCCAGCGGAATCCAGACTGGTTTGGGTGGGAAGGGACCTCACAGCTCACCCCGTGCCACCCCTGCCATGGGCTGGGACACCTCGCACCACACCAGGTCCAGAGAGAGACTGGGATAAACCCAGCGTTTTCCCTGGAAGCAGGAGTTCCCGAGGAGGTCGATCATCACCTCAGGTCCCCAAGCACCACCTGTGTGCAGCCCCCAGAGGAACCGAGCTGGGATCTTCCTCCCCCTCCTCCCGAACCCATCGCCCACCGCTCCCCGCGC
>VZRW01010839.1:0-68234 GCA_013398125.1 Aegotheles bennettii
GATTCTGTGATTCTGTGACCGAGTTCTTAATCTCCTTGTAAAAGAAATCACATCAGAACTTTTATCAAAGCATATGTTTTCTGTATTTAGATCTTAGATCCTCTGCGGATCTTGTCTATCTCACTTAAGGGCAACCTTTGCATATGCAGCCAATTCTGACATACCCTAAAGATTTCAACTTGTCAAACTTTTCCATCAGCAATTTCTCAGTCGCCTTCATTATTTATTGTGACGTGTTAGATTTAGTTCCACAAAATGAAAGACTAAGTAACTAGGTCATATTTTCATTAAAATCATGTAATATTCTTTAAAAAATCCTGTGTTTACCACCACTTATGCCAATATAAAATCACAAACTTTTAATTAATAAGCAAGAAATGTGTTTGAAGGCTGGAATGGGAAACAGCATGGTGGTTATCAATGGATGTAGCTGTCTTGCTTCTCAGCATTCTACTCACATCATACGTTACCCATTATTAACTCTTAAATTACATTGGCCCAAAGTATCTTTGTTCTTTTACCTGCCATTCTGGAAAGTTCCTTGTTACACTTTTATTAGTGCTGAGATATCCCACAGTGTTTAGGGTTTTTTTGAATGTTTATCACTAACAAACTGCAGAGGGAGATATCATATGATATATGCATAAAGTCTGCTCATGTTTTAACTCTCTAAATTCCTCCTTAAGCATTTTAGATATTTTACTGCTCACTCAGAATGCATACAAAAAAAACCTGACACACTGAAAAACTGTACCTAATTCTAGTATGTCAGCACTCTTAGACAAAGATATAGCACAGTCTGTAAATCTTAGAAATCTGCAGTTTGGGACAACAATATTTAGAATACAAAATGTATTCCCCACTTCTCCCAAATATCTACAGTAAGATTAAAGGCCCTAGCTCTCCTTGGATGTGCCACTCTAATGAAATGAAGAGTTACAAGGGGCAGATTTAGCTCATTATTTGACGACCTGCTCAAAAGTCAAGACTATAATTTAAGCCTCTCACCAACAGTTAAGGTCCAACAGCACATAAGCAGACTCCAAGCACAGAAAAGTGTGTGCAAATGCATTGGAATGGAAGATTTTGTCCCTGAAGACAGCAGACAGTGATCAGCTACAGCACCTCCATTGTGGAGTGGTGAGCATATCAAACCACAGTGTATGCAGAGTGTCCATGCCTCAAACATACCCATTCCACCCTGATCCATACCCCAACTTGCGCTCCCATTAAGGGAGGCAGCTGCAGAGTCCTACTTCATCACCAGCTGTAGATGAGATGCTCTCCAGTGCTGGCCCTCCATTCCCATCCCCTCTCCTCCTGCTGTAGCCAAAGGCAGGGTGTTTGTTATATGTGGGGTCTTTCATTTCTGGGTATCACAACTCAGAATATGACTCTGCGTTGTCTATATATAAATGCACCTTATGTGGGCTTTGTTAATGACTTCTTTTTTCCCTCTGGTTGAGGGCAGGTGTGCATTTAATGGAGGAGAAGGTATATTTCTGTGGGGATTACGTGAGGACAATGTGTATACTCTGACATGTGGCAGAGAAGGGGACTTCTGTGCTTCTTGTCCTCTTCCCATTCTCTACTGCCCCTAAAATCTCACGCTCCCCTTCTGCACACCATGATTTACAGTATTCTCCTTGACCTAAGAAAACTGCAGTCAGTGGAAACAAAAGATTAAAAACGAGAAGTAACTAGACACTTTGCAAGAGCCAATTCATAAATAATGGAAAGACTAGGAACATAATTAATGTCTATCAACAGAGTTCTATGTCAAGAAAACCTAATTTAATTCTTTGATCAGATTACAGGTTGGGTTGATAAATGTTGCCGTATGATATCCTGCAAGATGTTTGAATTAACATACCATATTCTGATTTTAAAATTGGCACCATACAATATGAATAGAGCAGCTGTTAAACAGATTAAAACTGGCTAACTGAAGTTCTCAAGGACAGTAGTTTTTTACTAGGAATTGTAATCCCATGGGGGTTCTTCTGTGATTCCAGAGAGAAACCATGATTGTCAATAATATTGATCTGAAGGTAAATATGCGAGCCATTCCTGGTAAAATTTGCATATCATGCAACAGTGGAATGACAAAGATGTAAATAAGAGTCATAAAAATGAGCTGCTGACCAAGACATCTGTATAAATACATATTCCAATACAGTTGCTTGAAAAGTCATACATTTCATAACAAGAATGCAGGCTGTACTTATAACACTATGCTGGAAGTCAATTTGAAAAGAATCTATGGCTTAGAGTGTCTGAGGATGTCAACATGAGTGCTCCCTGTGCAGTACTGCGGCAAGAAGAGTGTGTAGAAGGAGGCATAATTAGTGGGAGCTAGGAGATCACCTGATTTCTGTACAGAGAAACAACGAGACAGGTACAGAAATACAGGGTTCATTTTGCTTGACTGTATGGCTATTAAAAAAAATAAAGCTATAAAAAATAAAGAGGGAGAGTAAAAGAAACAGAAAAAAAGGTCAAAATCTGAACAAAATGTGAGAATTTAAGATCTCAATTTCTTTATATCAATTCAAAGACAATTAAAACCTGATTAAAGTCATCAATATCTTTCCACAGAGAAAATAAAGGGTACTAAAAAGTGCTTTACACTACTGGAAAAAAGAACAAGAAGTGATAGTTGGAAACAGAAATTAAAATTAATAAGAGAAACAAGGAGGCCAATTAAACAAATTTGCAAACAAACTGATAAGATTAAGGTCTCTTGAGAACTTTAAATTAAATCCAAGCACCTTTCTCAAAGATGTATATTCCAGACAACCTCAATTTGTTCTCTGTGGAACATCAGGTTCATCCTGCGAATATTGAGTGACAAATACCATCATGTATATAGACAAACGGATGATTTGAATCAGTTACCTCTTCTGCCCTAAATTCTGTTTATCAGTAAAACCACTGCTTTGTGTATAGGATTGGGTTTTGGTATGTTTTCAATGACAATCTGAAATCTCCTCCTGGCCTCACCAAAGAAAAAGAGTATTTTCCAAACAACATGAACCAGAGGTAGCAGATGTGAAAGCTGAAACAGCAGATCCTCAGTGTAGACCTTCCCTCACACTCTGTGCTTCCTGTCACCTGCAGCAAGGCCCAGAAGCCAACACAGAAGGATGCACACAGTGCGCCACTCTCCGCGTGCTTCTCACAGAAATTGTGCTGTATCGTTCCTTTCTAACCGCGTGTGTATCATCAACACAACATACATTTCACTCATCAACCTCTACCCAAAAGATGAAAGACTTAGAACAAACCAGAAACTTTAGGGCTAGATTGACAAATCTATGTCATCTTTCTAGATAAAAACCCACGTGCGTACACACACAGACACGTGTCTGGCCATACATTGCACATTACTTATATGAACACCCAGGAACGTTTTGAGTGTTTCATTCCAGCAGAGCACATCCCAACACCTGCAGTTACAGCCCAATGAGTCAGAACTGAGCAAAATTAGTCTTCTAGCAGTGATGTGGCTCATTGAAATTGAACATTACAAGTACAGTCATCAGAAATATAATCACGTAAATTAATGCAATTCAGACCAGGGTCAGGCAAATGGCCAATGAGTTTAACCTCTCACAAACATAAGGGAAGGGATTACCAGTCAGTCAGAGCCCTGTTCAGCAAGATTAGGCCACTTTGTACTTTTCTGTGCCATCATTGAATACTGTTTTGTTCCGTGCTGTGCCTTTGTGAAAAAATAAAATAAAATAAAATGTTTTTAATAACAGAACAGGAAGAAACTTGTTACTTATTGACTGATTGTAAAGCACAGAAGAGAACTGCTGATTGTAAAAAGGAGTTGTCCTTCCAGTGAAATCCATAGCAAACCTGGCTCCAATGTGATGCCAAAGCAGGACCTGAAAGAAAACACAAAAAGTACAGGGAAAATGAGATGGGATTTTTCTGGAACTTAGTGACTGGAGGAATAATTAAGGTAAAAGTCTTATACAAAACAGTCATCCCTTCCCTTTGTAGCCCAACTCTTGCATTTTCTTTTCTTAGATGTCTATCTTACACGCATCTTGAGTAAAAAGTCCAGAAAAGATAAATTACTCTGCTTCCCATGAGGAATGATCTCTGCTATAGTGAAAAAGAATTCAGAGGCATTCATGCAGGGACACAACTAGTCTTGCCCAAGAAAAAGGTCATTTGGGGCTTTAGGCAATTAAGGAAATAACTCAGAAATGTGGCAGAGAGTATATCATCCCCTTCTGATTTATTCTTTTATTTTTTAGGCACGATCAACTAAGGAGCAGTGTTGGGGACGGCCTCTTCTCTCCCGAAATCACTCCTTGGAGGAGGAATTTGAAAGAGCAAAGGCAGCTGTTGAGGTATTACTTCATTTACAGTTTTCATTTTCAGCTGATGTTCTATGGATTTCTTATTCATCTTGCAGCACAAGTATAGGAGAAAGTTGGAGCTGGATTATTTAAAGCAGAGAAAAGATACGTTTCCTGAAGTTACTATTTTTTTAAAAAACCCCAAACCTTAGCTATAAATAAGGATTAGACAGAACCAACTTTTCAAGCTCAGTTTTGTATTGCTATAGCAAGTGGGTCAAGAAGTGAGAAGAGTGAAATGTATTTTTCCCCAGCAACTGAATGTGTGCAGTCAGTTATTTAAGCTCAGATGCAAAACAATTCTACACAGTGAAACTGCACATACAACAGTAACCATCCACTAACGTATTTTTCTAATTAGCGGTAGAATATTAAACACAGGAGTATTCTCATTTCCTGGTAAACCAATTTAGTTTAAAAAGGTGCAGGTATTTGGATAGTTCTTCTATTGCACTTCTGTTTTTTTCACTACCACTTTTCCAACAAGAAAAATGCCTCTTGAGTGTCATTCCTATACCACTAGTCCCAACTGAAATCCTGATCCTGTCTAGAGACAAGGTGACACACAGTTTTTCTAACAGAATCCAATAAAAAATTAGATACAAACATTGATCTTGAGCATCATATCTTCTCAGGGGTTGTTGGCAAAATCCCATTGTCACAAAGAGCCAAGACAGCTGGATCCCACTGGGGACAAAATTCAGCCTGAATTTTGTAACAGCTGCTGAAAGGAGTTTTTAGGGTGGAAAAAATGAGGCTGTGAAACTGATTCCTCAAAACTGATTATTTTTAGCATGAACTGCAGTCTCATTAGTCTACAAACATCTAGAACACTTTAGGGATATTTGGGTTTAGATTTACGTTTTAGTGTCTGTATTTTAATACTCCTCTAACTCAAGTTTTACACCATTGTAATTCTAGTGCTGTCAATGGAACTATTCTAGATTAATGATGATTGATCACAAACAAAATTAGGCCTAAATCGTATGCTGGCTTCTAGCTAGAAACAGAATTTCTTATTAAAGAAATTAATTTAATTTGTGGGGGGTTTTCATTATATAAATAAGACCGCATGGTTTCTGCTACATTTTCTTAAGAACTTATTGCACATAAAAGGATTATTGTGTCAGTGTACAAGGCTAAAATGGACACAATCAGTAAGTCAGCTGTATATAAACTATACACTGAATGCATTTTTGTGTTTTCTGGGTGCATTGTTTTTTCCTGATCAATTAGATTCTTTAGAAAAAACTGCTGCTGAGGCACAATAGGTTTTTCGATGTCACACTTCATATACACCTGCTCAAGGCAGAAGAGACTTGCTTTCAAATTGCCACTGCTTAAAATGCTCTAGATGTTCCTAATTGCACTGCAGACTGATCCTTAGGGTGGGACATGTTGTGCTGTAATCTCTGGTTGAGACACGGGGAATCTGATGATGAACATCTCTGCATTACAGTTAGCAGTTAAGCAAATGATATCAGTACTTTTGCAATTGCCAGAAACCATGTGTGATGGGGCATTCAGCAGGAAGAAAAATGAGTTGACGCCAATAACAGATCACAGAACGTTATTGAATTACTTTACAGAGTAAAGTAAGGAGGAGAATATATTGCAAAAAAAAACCCTGCACATTGAAAGGTCATTCTGAGACAACAAAGGCAGGTTATTAAAATGATTTAACGTAGTCTCAAAAACAGCTATTAAAAAGACTTTAATTAAATGTTTTCCTAACTGTGTAGCTGGCAGTCTTAAGTTATTCTTTCTGCTTAAAACAGAAACTTGGACTAGGTAGTCAAAATCTAAAGGAAAAGATTCTTCAAGACCTTATAGAGCAGGTATTTGCATATGAAAGGAGTTGAATTTCCATCCTAGCTAAAATGAAGCAGTAAGAAAACTGGAGTGATTGAAATAAATTGCAGCCCATCTCAGAAAGATTAGTGCTTTCTTAAGCGGAGAATACATACAGTTCAAAAATTCATCTTTTAGGCTTTGGATGCTTCTGTAATGTTCTTCAACTGGGAAAGCTCCAAGAGGTAAGATTAGCCAGAAAACCGATCAAGAAAAGGAAGAAAATCTCAGGTTCTTTGTGGCCTAGTTTGAAAGGAATTAATTAACAATTCAGTAAATGAAGATGCCAAACTTTATCCTCCACCCAGTATTCACTTCAGAGCTTTGGGAATGGTTTTAAGATGTCAAACTTTGAGATTAATGAAGATCTGTGAGGTAATTCTTTCTTAAGAAGGTTTAATGTCTATGCCATTGGGGAATCTTTTAAGCATAAAGAGGTAAGTAAATTAGCTTTTTTACTAGAGAGGGTCCAGATTCACTTGCGGTGATTGGGTGCCTGCAGACTTGGCTGCCTTTTCTGTCATTATGGAAACTGGATTTGATTTTTGCCCCATCCCTTCTCTATACGTGTGAAGGAAGCCCAAATGGCCTAAAGGCTTCATGATTTCCAAGTGCCATACCAAATATGTTTTAATGGAATCTTACTAATCATTAGCTGTGCTTTACCAAAACTCGGTACTTCTGAATTTTTAAAAAATGCCAGCATGGGATTCAGATCCATCCTGTACCTATATTCTGTTAAAACAATTGTTTTATCCTCCACAATCCTATCAGTAATGAGTTAGAATAAATAGAAATGAAACCAAGAACATGTAAAATCTTCCAACTGAGAAATGTCTTGGAGGTGGAAAACCAGCAATTTTGATATTTTCTTATTCCACATTTCCCTGATATAGAGGTGAAACTGCAGATGCCACAGTGTTTTGTGAGCTTACGTAAAAGAAATTTTGGGCTGTCCTTCTCAGCATCCTTTCATTTACAACACCATGTCACATGAGCCATCTGCTCTATAATATACTGTTATGAAGCATCAGAACATATTACAGCTAAATTACGTGACAATAATAGGAAGAAGATGGGATTAATTTATTCTAGCCTAGGAAAACATAGTCCAGAATCACCAGCTTTGTGGTTCCCATGAATACTAATTAGAATCCTTTCTGTACCTGTGATATTCCTGTCTCACTGTTTCAACATCCTTTTTGATTGTGCCTAAGGCTGACTAAGCAACATTTTAAATTGGGATCTAGGAGCTCGAGCCATTTAGTTGCATTTTGTTTGGTACTCTCTCAAATCACAATGGGAATCTTTGCCTTGATATATATTTTTTATCTCTAAACATTACTAAAAAATACATACTTCAAATTTTGTTTTGTGAAGGTATCAGCTAGGAAAATCTTATGTAGTTAGTGCATAAATTCAACTTACTGTGCCTTTCACATTGAAGAGTGTGTTGATTAAATGCAGTAATTCAAGGAAAGAACAACCACAGAACCTTTGTTTCTTATGCATTGATCAAGAAGGAACGTTGCAAATTAGTTTTTGGAAGTACAGGACAGGCAAAATTCTATTCTCAAAGTTGTGAAAACAGGGAAGTTTAGAAATTATCATCAATATTCAGGAAGCACCCCACCCTACCCCCCATCACTGTATCATAGCAAGTAAAGAGCCTGAAAATATTTTGCCTCCCATTTGTTTAACTGCTTCAGCATATTTTTAAATACTAAGAGTAAAAATAGCCTCTTTGGCAAAATGCAGAATATTCTGCTTGGAAGTAGTCAGATGGTACGAATTTTTTCTTGGTTGTCGTTCCACTTAACTGCTGCAGATGATCTGAGAACGTGTTAAATGTGTTCGACGGGTCTGAAAATTTTTGGTACATCCAAAGTAATTTGCCAGAAATAAGGTAGCAAAAAGATTTGAATGAAGTAATTGTCACCAGTCACGTAGCAAATAGAGTTAAAATTAGATCTAGGAGCCTTGATCCAAAGCCAGATTTTGAGAAACACTCAATATTAATTTAACCTTCCTGCCACTGAAATCAATGAAAAAATTGCTACTAATGACAGCTGAAATAGACTTAGGCCTTTAACGAAGACTGTGTAATATTTATGGTCCTCTTCCTCAAGGACATTAAACTGCTCTGCTATTGACATTGTTATTTGTCATGGCAATATTAGAGCATTATATCAGGTGCTATAGTTGTGCGTGATCCAGTTGCTCAGTGCAGCTTTGCCATATCTGTTTCAGAAACCCCACACGCACGATGTGCTTACGAAGCTGGAGCTGGAACTTAAGCCCATCTGGCCCAAACAAGCAAATCTTTGCATATAGATGAGAAATAACAGTTGAGTCCTGGCTCGTGTTCAATTAGCTTATGATGAGTTGAGAGACCTTATAGCAAATCAGACCTTACAGTCTTCTCCCCATTACATTTTTCCTCCACCTGTGGCTCGCTACAGATAGATATTAAGCATGGCTATTTGAACGCACAGTAATCCATTAGCTTTTTAAGTGGTGTATGCAAACAGTGAACTTGTGTGAATTATAAATGTGTAATTAAGCAGCAGAATTTGAACTTAAGATCTAAAATCATCTATATGCTTGTTTACGATCTGCAGAAATGTGATTTGATATGTTTCCAAACCATTGATTCATAAGGTATTTTTGTGGGGAAAATACAAGCAAAAATTCTAATATAAACATATATATTTATATAAGTAGTTCTATAAATTAATCTGTTTAAGAAGGCATTACTATTACTTTTCAGTAGTTTCATTAGTGATTTCTAGGAAAGGGAAATTTCCACTCCTTTACCTCATCCTAAATCTCAAAATTACTCCTAGTGAAAACATGGTCAAGTAATTTTTTGTTCAGTGCAGCTTTGCACTGAATGCAAAATAGTTGCTAGAACCATCTGTTGAACAGGATGGTTTAGGGGATTCAAGTGCCTCTGGTCATGGCTGATAAGCGTAAAGGAGGAAATGATCTGATTCATTATTCCAGCCTTTTTAAACCCTAAGCGGACATTTCAGCACAATCTCACAACTATTCAAAATACTGTATTTCCTTAAAATTTAGAATGAAAGCAAATTTTGAAGCCTCAGAAGTTGCTGTGTAACTGAGTTGTCACGTTTTGTCCACTTCTACCACAAAGAGTGAAATCTCTCCAGGAGTGAATGAGCCACGTTTGTTTTCTAGTCCACAGAAGAACATAGCAGGTACCTTCACAGATCCAATTAATGCATAATTCAGACAATTCTGAGTGTCCTTGAAGAAAGTGCTGGATATGAGGAGGCTTTTGCTGTAGCATGAGCCAAAGGGAAATGCCTGTTAAATTTCTAGAGTGGGAATGCACCTTGCCATTTGTAAAGAGCCCTAGGATCTAGGGCAACCACACCTACTGTTAGCCGGTGCAAACCCTCCTAATCTTTCACACCTAGTCTCAAATGTGCTAATTGCTGACTCATTCTAGATATGACCATGGTCTGTGCTTCCCTTTATTGCAAGTGCCTAAGAAGGAGGGTTGTAGCAAGTCGTGCAATCACAGACTAAGCTCTATTTTTGCAAATCATGCCTGGCTGTGGAGCAATAGCAAGGTGGTCAGTCTTGTAATCAAGGTTCAGACAAAACTGCCTAAACCAGCCTATAATACCTGCAATTAATTTTGACTAGCTCCTCAATCTCAAACAGTTCTGTCTACACCTCAATAGAGTTATTTTTGCTGTTGCCTTTGACATAAATAACCTGAGAAACTTTGGTGTCAGTAATGTCAATTCACTGCAGTTCTGGCCATGACCTCGTAGGAACTGGAGAAATTTTGCAAAGGCCTATAGTGCTGAGCATATATTCTGCTATGGAACTGCTTTTCAGGGCTTATGACTAATGTGTGGAGGCTGAAAAAATCACACTTAACTTGGATTCTCCCCTCTTTTTTTTTTTTTATCCTATTTCTGTTTCTTGGCATCATTTTCTAGTAGCCATAGTGGTTCCCTCATTCTGGTCATTACACATCCTAAATCTCATTCTTTTTTTCATAATTTCTACTTCTCTTACAGATGCATTTTTCCCTCTTCTCTTTGAGCTGAATGTTAATTTGACTATATAATTTGGAATCTCTGATAGATTCCTCTCACCAGCACAGCATATGATGCAATATTAGAATTTCTCCACTATTTCAAGAAGCCCCATTTGTATTAATTCTCTTGTGCAAACACCCTCTGCGTAAGCTTTGCCATTACTCTTTTACATTATTTAAAATGATGGTGAATCTACCAGAGGGATATACTTGTTCTCTTTTAAGCTGTTTTATTTTAGCCAGGGACTGGCAGAATTCATCTCCTTCAAATTTTATGTAACAATTTGCTGTTAGCACCAATAAGATGCAGGGCAGGCTGCTGCAAATCGTGCTTCAAATAGAACATACGCTGCCATTGAGATACAAGAGTTATCTGTTGATGAAATGCATTCCAATGTAAGAGTTGAAATTTATTTATATGACATTCCAAATTTGTGCTGTAGTATTTCAGTCAGTATAATTATTAAAACTGCTCAGCAAAATTGCAAGGCTGACCATTGGCAGAAAGAAATTAAATGCTTACAATTTTATTTTAACGTTTTGTTGTTAATTTTCTTCCCTTTTTCCTTCTTTTTCTTCTAGTCAGATACAGAATTTTGGGATAAAATGCAAGCAGAGTGGGAAGAAATGGCTCGCAGAAACTGGATTTCAGAGAACCAGGAAGCACCAGGGCAAGTCACCATCTCAACCATTGAGAAGGTAACACAAAGTTCTCTAGAACAGCACATCCTTTCTGTGGGACTTTGAGATGAGCCTCAGCTATTCAAGGAAACTCAAAAAAACTCTCTGGACATGAAAGCTAATTTTACCCAAAAGAGCTCATCCTCTCTAAGTGTCTGTGAGCAGCATAGATTGAAGATCTTACCCTAGTGAGAATACATTTAGACTTGCACACTGCTTGAATTCAGCTGACAGGATCATGAAGCAAACTGCTGGATTGCGGGCCCTTTTGAAGATGGGCACTTAAGGAAGAGAACCAGATAAAAACATCTGGGCTGGCACATTCAAACACGGTTGAGGATAGAAATCGTAGAGATTCTGTCTCTCTTCTTCATTCCTTCCATCACATGTTTTAATTTGATTTATATTATGTAGCTCATATCAGCATACAGCATTTACACTGCAGTGGCAAGAAGAGAAAAAAGCAAAATCTAAAGAAATCCTAAAATAAACTCAGGCACTTGCACCACTGTTCTGCATCTTGAAGGTTAATTGAACATTGCAGGGTATTAACTGAACAGACATCAGGTTACGAGCATTGCAGGGAGTCAACTGCTTGATGTGTGCTCTTTGCCATCAAATTGGATGTGCTGGGTTCATGCGAGGTTCAGTGCTGCTGTTATTGCAGTCAGTGTGAGTTGTTGCCACCATTTGTGATGAGAGCAGGAGAGCCCAATGTGAGTACCAGTAAGTATAACTTCAGAGCTGAAGTAAAAATAAAGAGAGCAGAAACACAGGTGTCCGGTGAAGCTGAATGTTTACATCCAGTTGGAAAATAGTGAGTCATTTATTTTTATAGAGTTGCCATTCCTTGCTGCAGTGTTTCATCATGGGTCCATTATCTCTCTTCTCCAGGGTTATTATTTCCATACCGAGAATCCCTTCAAAGACTGGCCTGGTGCTTTTGAGGAGGGACTGAAAAAAATGAAAGAAGGTGACCTGCCAGTTACAATCTTGTACCTGGAGGCTGCTATTCTACAAGAACCCAATGATGCAGAGGTATTCACTCATGTGCCTTTTACTGATAAAGGAAAAGGGGACTCCTGTTAGTATGCAATGATGGGATGATTTCAGGCCCAAACCTTTGCTAGTCATGACTGGCTGAATCAGATTGAACGCTAACGGTGGGTTGAGAATAGTGTATGCCTTGAAATAGATAAAGGTGAGCTCTTCATAAGATGAGAATCTACTTTTGAAATTATAGCATTTCCAAGCTGTCATTTAAAAGCATTCAAAAGAGACAACATTTGAAACCTTTCCTTCTTTTCCTGATGTTTTCAAACTATCTTTTAAACACTGATGTTGAAAAGATGAACATATTTGATTTCACAGGAGTGCTGACAATTTTTTAAAAGTTATACCAATTTCTGCAATATTGTTTTTAATGAGTATATGTTTAAAGTCTGTTTTCTGTGAAACATAAAAAATATTTACAGTGTAACTAAGTCTCTTTGAATTGCTACACTAAATTAAGAAACATTTTGAAGAGAGAATTCCCTGTCTCTCTAGAATCCCTTAAACCTGTACAACTTAATTGTTCTTCACCACTTCACCATAATATTCTAACAACATTTAAAATGTACAGTAACTCAAAATTCAAGAAGTCAACTTGTGATCATAGACTGACAGAATACGTTTGCATTCATTGATTATAAATATTATCAGGCACAAAGATATTCAAAACTGCACTGATTTGTACTGTTGGTATGCACACAGTAGAAGAATCTGTAGTTGGTGCTGGACTGAACTGCTATTTTTATTCACTCCGTTGCTTATCAGTGATATTAGTTGTAACTCTGCTTGCAGTTGGGTATATATAGCAAAATAACACAATGATTATTATTTTTGCAGGCCTGGCAGTTCCTGGGCATAACACAGGCAGAAAATGAAAATGAGCAGGCAGCCATTGTCGCCCTCCAAAGGTAGATGAAGATAATTGCTAAATAAGTCTGATGAGTATTAGGTAATGGCAGACTAGGGATATTTAATGTCATACGTACCTTGTAACATGAAGCATTTATTTAACTAAGTAAAACATTGGCACAGATATAGAAATCTTCCCAGTGACTTCAGAGGGATAACTAGTGATTAATATTTCTGGTTTATTAAATTAGCACAATATGTAATCTAGTAATTTAAGCAGTTCCACAAAAGAAAAGTTGCATGGCCTGATAAACATGAATTAGGCACAATGCAAATAAAGTGTCTTTTTGATATTCTAGCCACTTAGCATATTTTCTGTAGTTTGTCCTTTAATGGAGAGGTTTTCTGAATTGGAATAAGCTCACTTCTGCTGCTGAATACTAATCTGACACCACTTTTAGGTTGATAGAGGTGTGAAGATCACAGTATGCTTGTATGTAAAATGTCAGTTCCAAAATATCGACATTAGCATTATCTTTCTGTAGTGGCTTTTCATGTTTCCATTTGAAGCAAGTACCCTCTCCATATTCAATTGCATTAACAATGTTAACCAGCTTATTTATGTGTAATTTACTGGCTTACCTGGATAGAAATCCAAGGGGTTATCTAATTTAGGGCTTGCTTATCTCCACAGTTTTGAAACAAGCAACAGTGATGTTCACAAAATAGACTAGATTCTGGTTTCAGTTAATGGCATATAACTGTAGAAAGACTACTTGAGTTGATTGGCTCAAGCTTTATAAAAAAAATGAGAAATCAGGATGATGGAGAAGATTCATAGGGATGGAAGAAATTTTGTCTTCAAAATACTTTTTTGTATAGTTGCAAACCGTATTAAACTGTTCGCTTGAATTTACATAAATCTTTTCTTTGTTTACTAGACAGATACTATAAAAATTAATCTACCTACATTTACTCATAACCAGAAGAATGAAAACAAAACTTGTATGTTTACATTTATGTACATGTGTCTGCAATGCACACATATGCCTGTGTATACATATGCATAATGAACTTACCACAGAAAAATAAGACAAAGTCCCTTCTTTAAAAGTGTTATTGAGTAGATCTCACTTGTGTGAGTGATTATTTTACACAGATTATTTTGGAAGAATTCAAGAATTGTGTTTGGCTAAAAAAACACCTCAATGTGTTTTTATTTTCTGCCTAGGTGCTTGGAACTACAGCCAAACAACTTAAAAGCTCTGATGGCCCTGGCTGTAAGTTATACTAACACTGGCCATCAACAAGAAGCCTATCAAGCTCTAAGAAGTTGGATAAAGCAAAATCCAAAATACAAATATATCACGAAAAGCAAAAAAGGGTCCCCAGCACTTACCAGGAGAATGTCTAAGACATCAGATGAAAGGTAAATGCAGTAAATACCTCCAGTGCCTGACTACCCTTTTGGTGAAGAAATCAATATTGCAATATTTGTAAAGAACCGCAAGATGGAACTTTACGTTATTTTTCACCCTTTTCTAGTTCATTACTTGAAGAAGTAAAGGATTTGTACCTGGAGGCTGCTCACCAGAATGGTGATATGATAGACCCTGACTTGCAGACGGGACTTGGAGTTCTTTTCCACCTGAATGGAGAATTTAACAGAGCAATAGATGCATTTAGTGCTGCTTTAACTGTTCGGCCAGAGGTACATTTTATGCTTTTACATTTTTAGGAGTTTGGCTTTACAGGCCATTTTCTTTCTCCCCTCTTGATCAGGCTAATATTAATGAGATGTCACTTCAGCCATTAAAATTTTAATACCTGAAATAGAAATGTTAATTACAAGACAGTCCTATTTAGAAGCAGATTTATACATGTCCAGTTTCTAGCTGTGTGCTGATTAATTGTACTAACTATATAAAGTTGCCTATAATCATGAGTCAGAACCTTACATTCTGTGTTGATTAGGGGAAGATACAATACTGTTATTTTCTGCAGTCCTCCTTACTTTGCAAGCAAAAATGAACTATTATATCCCTTTTTGATACCCACAGTAGAAAACTCATTTTCTCACCAGGACTATACATTATGGAACCGCCTTGGAGCAACCTTGGCAAATGGGGATCGAAGTGAAGAAGCTGTTGAAGCTTACACACGTGCTTTAGAAATACAACCTGGCTTCATTAGGTCCAGATACAATTTGGGGATAAGCTGCATAAACCTAGGGGCATACAGGTAAGTTACAAAAATGCATAAACAATAAAGTCAGGGATCATAACTACCAAGTGAAAATTCATTTTCTAGCTGGAGCTATCTAAGAAAAACATATAAGAATCTAGCTAATCTCAGCTATGGTAAAATTTTGTAATTATTTCTTACAAAGTACCAACAAATCAATGATACCTTTCTTATATCCACAAATTCTACATAGCAGAACTCATCAATTTCTACCAAAATAAAATAAATCCATGAAGTTGCTTAAGCATTTTTTTAGCTCTAAGTGCAACTACTCTTATTACTATCAGTGGGATTGTTCTCACACTTAAACTTAGTCCTGCGCTTAAGAGCTTTTCTCAAAGAAAATATAAAAGCCTGTCTTTAGAAGGGAAACTTCAGTTAAAACAGTAGCTAATGCCATCAAAAACACTTTCAGTACATCTTTCAGGAATCAAGGGTGATGTTCCAGAGTCCCAACTGTCAGCTTAAGACTATTAAGATGAAAGGGAGCTACACAGCAATGAAGACAGTATCTCCAGAAGTATGAATAGACTGAGCTCTGCTTTACTACAAGCCACATCCACTTGTTTAAAAAAAAAAAAATAAATCAAGCAAGAACAACACAAGGAGGCTGATGAACTGCATTGTAAAATAATACACTTGAGTCTAGCATTGAACTTTCTAAAGCTTTACTCTCATTGCTAAACAAATTATATTGCTTGTTTCTTTTTTCTTCTCCCCTACAGAGAGGCTGTCAGCAATTTTCTCACTGCTCTCAGTTTGCAAAGGAAGAGCAGGAATCAACAACAGGTTCCCCACCCTGCTCTATCAGGCAATATTTGGGCAGCACTTCGAATTGCTCTGTCTATGATGGACCAGCCAGAACTATTTCAAGCTGCCAATGTGGGTGATCTAGACATTCTGTTAAGAGCTTTTAATCTGGAGCCGTAATAAAAAGTATCCACAAATTGATTAAATCGCAGTAGGAAACAGAGAACTCTTTTATTACTCATCTCAAAATGACCACATTTTCCAAAAGATCATGGATATAGATCAGTAGGGGAATTCTCCTGGACATTATTCAAAAAAGAAAAGTTCAAAAGCACAAAGCATTGTAAATAAATTCAAACTCAAAGGATTGAAATAAACTGCGGCTAATTTGAAAAAGTTCTGAACTAGATGAAATAGCCATTTCTGAAGAATCTTCATCCCGTGCAAGCTGTATTTCTCTCTATATACACAGCTATACCAGGAAAAATATATTAAGAACAAACCTAGATAATTGTTATTGCACATTAGAATGGCAAGCAATGCATCCAAGGAGCCTGCTTAGTAGCTCTTTGCCCTATGCTGACATCATTTTGCCCTGCAACGTGGATTTCATATCCTTTGGTTTCTTTGTTGAAAAGTCTTCTCAAGGACCATTTTTAACACAGCTCTGAAAATAGATGCATGTAAAATTGATGTATTTTGGTTTTGATATATTTATTAGTTGGCAATCAAGAAAATATTTGCTTCCAAAGGTACCTTGGTTAATTTGGGCCCAATTCTGCAGGCTCAAAGTTGTAAACCATGTGCAATATTAAGAGGAACATTGTACATGGAGGCCATGTACATATGGGAAGGCCAAGTGTTGCCAGTAGAAGTGATAATTTGCACTAGAATGATTGCTGTTTAAACCAGCTATCCCTGATCTTGGGCAGAGTAAAGGAGTTCATAGCAGGATCTGCACCTATCTATGTACTTACGCACTTTAATCTTTCTTTTTGTAAAATAGCACTATGCTTTTATTTTAGTTACTAACAACAGAATGTACAGGATAGCCTCGTTGGCATAAAGGACCAAATATTATTTCCTGAAATGTGACAAGAGGGTTTTCAATATTCTTATGTTTAGAAAATGCAAATACAATATAAACTGCAATATCTATTAGAAAGATTATTCTATTATGCATTCATCAGGTACTACACATATACATGCATGTGCATGCACATACATGTTGTACGTGAATTATGTCATTTCAGAGCATAATAAGCCACAGATCTTTATTGCAAATAAAGAAAAGTGTTCATAGGAGTTAATGCCTGCAGACCATGCTCAAGGGAAAATTTTCACTGAAAAAATTGGTCTATATAATGCTTGCAGGATTGAGACTAAGATTTGATCCTGCTGTTATGGCAAGCAGTAGCAAAAGTCTCAGTGACCTCCATGATGGCAGACTAAATCCTTAGATAACATCAGTACTTGTAGCTGCTT
This sequence comes from Aegotheles bennettii, assembly GCA_013398125.1. Taxonomy (NCBI): domain Eukaryota; kingdom Metazoa; phylum Chordata; class Aves; order Caprimulgiformes; family Aegothelidae; genus Aegotheles; species Aegotheles bennettii. The sequence continues at coordinate 17,371 of VZRW01010839.1, forward strand.
AAAGATGTATGTATATGCACCATCTTAATTTTCCTTGATTGGATGAATGAGGAGGAGTATTGGGGGCAGTACACTGCCACATGATGAATGGATTGATTTGGCTACAAACACATTTAGCTCAAGGTGAATATGTCAATCAAAGACAGGAACAGAAATTTTTAAGGAGGTGATTTTCAGTTGCTGGTATTTTAAATATTTTTCTAAAATAGTCAAAGGTAAAAAGTGTGCTTAGATGGCTACTGTGTTGATCTGTGGTCAGGAATTCAATGTGCAGAGTGGCTGTTGGAATGTTAAGTGGGACAAATAGCACATTTTCTATAAACAGCATTAAAAAAAATCCAGCTCGATCAGCTGGATTAAAAAAAAGGCAACTGCACAGATCACAGAGGAAGCAGCTCTGTGGGAATTGGATGGTCTCACCAGTACAAACCTAAAGTTTCTTGCAGCTGTCTGGTATTTTGAGCAACCACTTAAAGGAAAAATCCATATAAGACAGTGTAATCACTGCATCTAATCAGCAACTATAGTTTGTTAAATAAAAATAATCAATTCTTATTAAAAAATAAAAGGCTTACCCCTCACTCTCTCCCATAGAACAGAGATTCTGAAACAGCTACATGATTGTTTTTTATAATGCTTTAGTAATTTATTGTTTACATACATATTCCTATTTATCCATCGAGCATTTCATAACTGATTCCCAGAACTTTCTCTAAGGACTGGTTATCAAGGACAGACCGGGAATGTCATTTTAGCTAAGTGGGCTGCTGTATGCATATCTGCTGACAACAGTTTGCTCTTCTGCTTTGACAGTGATGTGTGATGAGAGTTCTTTATTGATAAGGCAGAGCAGAAGGTGCAGTGCAGTTGAATCTCAAAAGTGATAAGAGAGAAGGGATGCAGCCTTGAAAAGAGGCTGTAAAGCAAAGGCATACGTGCTTTGATTTTGCTTGATGCCCTGCCATCACAAGAGTTCCGGAATATCCTCTGTGCTGTGGTATAGGATAATCAGTGCTTATCCAGAGGAAATAGCTGTTCAGGACCTTTATTTTTATACCTCTCAGATAAAAAATAACCGCTCAACTTCTTAGAGTCAGAATAACAAGGGCCATTTGAGACTGATGGCAGTTCACTAAACCTCTTCTCCTCTACTATGTGGATGAGTAACACAGCAATTCTGTTAGGCAAGTAGAGAGATTTTGATTTATCCTGGGATACAGTGCTCAAAACTGCATTCATCTGCCAATACGTGTCTACAGGCATGTGATTGGTATGAGGAAATTTCTCTGTGTAAACCTAGAGAAAAATTACTGGGGCTGAACTCTGCCTCCCAAGGGGATACTCAGCCCCCAGCTCATCACAGGCACTGCAGTTCTGCTGTATGGAACACCAGAGAGACCGGGCACACTCACAGAGATTATCCCAACTGTTCTCTCCTGTGTTAGATAGCCTATGGCCAGTTAACCATGTACCACTGACCCAGACACTGCGTGAGGAAAAGACTAAAGCAGACAGACTTATAGCGAACAGTGGCTCATGTCCTCATACTGGACACCAGTTCTGGCCTGGTCTGTGTGAGAGAGCGGCTGGCGACTGAGCTCAGCTCTCTCAGAAGTTCTTGGTACTTCCAGGGACTTTTTCAATATCCTGAGCTTTACTGTCCTCCTTTATTCACCACTGCCAAGTACTGTCACTGCAGAAGACAGGATTCTGTCTGAAGACAGCTTTGATCTGACCTCCTCATGGTGGTTCTTAAATATTCAGTGGCAAGCATGTACATTTGCCTGAAACACCAAAAGGAAGTGTGAGGAGGCTGAAGCATGTTAACACCCCGGAGGGGAAATTCATCTACTCATACTTCTAACCAAGCACAAGGTAGGGTAAATAAGGTGGCTGCTGAGCAGTAGCAGATTGAGCCCGAGAGTGAGAGACAGGAAATCTGGGTCCTGTTCTTAGTGCTCCCTGTGAACTCGACCAAGTTAAAGCCTCCTGTCATCCCTGACTTGCCCAGGAGTGCAAGGAAGGAAGATGGGCAAGGAACAGCCATTGCATGTGATGGCACCACGTGAGAGCAGGGGAATGCTGCTCTCAGACTGCATGGTGAGGTCACCACTTGCATAAGTGGAAAGGTAATACATAGACACCAGGTTGCCCAGGTCTAAGTAAAGAAGCAGTTTTACAGAGACTAGTAATTTCAGCAGAGACTCAAGGCATTTCAGGATTACAACTGCACAGCACCTCTGGGGCAATGCTAAATTAAGAGTGCTGCAATGGTTTATCATCTCTGACACCTGCTTCCCCTTTCTTGTTACTCCCTCCTTTCTCCAGAGGAGATTTATCACTGCCAGATAATTGATTCCAAGTTTTTCAGTCTTCTATTTTATATTTCATGCAATTAAAAAATGCTTTCCCAACCCCTGCTTGTGACTGTCCCTCTCCTCTGCAAAGCTTTATGAATATGTATAACCTGTAAGTCTGATCCATCAAGACTGAAAGTCTGTAGTCTTCACAGGAGTGCTCAGCACTTTGCACAATCAGCTCGTGTGCATGTATTCAGTTACTGGACGAGGGCTGGCCTCTGACACCACTGCACAGGCTGTACAGGCACTGAGATCAAGGTGATTATTTATGGAGCAAGGCTTTGCAATGAAAGCAATAGGCTCCTTTCTTGCTGATCTCTTTAAACCGTAATGACTCTGGAAACCTTGTTGCAATAGACTGGCTCATGTCAGTTTGAAGAATCAATTTCATCTTCTGATAAATACAACACTTGTAAAAATATTGAGGGGGAGGCTCAAATGACAAAGCCTCACATGATGATATTACATGCAAGTACATTAACAAATAACCATGCTGAAATAACCACACAAAGCATGCAGCAATGCTACTTGTGTATACGTTTACAGGGGCCATAAATACGGTGTTTTCAATATATTGACTTCTATGGGATGTTTTCAAGTACTTTGCCTCTGCCAAACTCAAACTGAGTTGTTTGTGTTATTTGGAACAGGTTAGATCAAATGCAAAGTCCTTTTTAAACTCCATCCTTAGAAATCATTTAGTGCTGTGGATTTCATGTTTGCTTCCAGTGTTTAATGACAGACATCTGCGGTGACAGCTTTTTTGCAGACATGTTTTAGTATCCTCGTAAGAATTAAAAAGCCAAACGTGCACAGCTTCCACAGCGAAGCTGGGTGTTTGTATTTTCACGTTTTCTTCTCTAGTCTAAACCAGATAGCACCAAATCAGAGGAAAAGGTTCCCAGAGCCAGTGAAACAACAATGATCTCCGTCTACACTTACTACAGGCCAGGCTTTTCAAACTTGCCCACTCACTTCGAAGGCAGCTCAGTGTCTGACCATCTTGTTTGAAAGATGCAGGTGTAAAAATTCAGAGGATCTGAATATCTGCTGCATCCACTGATTTCAGCTGCAGGTAATTAACTCAGCTGAAAGCTCAGAACATCAAGTAAAGCATGAAGCCCTAATGAGCCAGTTTAGAAACCTTGGGCCTGTCTGCCAGATGAAAAGGAGAACCCAGACAACACCAACAGATGAGCCAGGGGATCCTATGAATCTCCTAGAGCAGGGGCCTCCGTAACACAGAAGCCACCATGACAGATATAGCTGATAACATTACTAGCAGCCACAGAGGCAAAGCCCAAGGCCTAAATCACTATCTGTTGGAAAGCCAGTGAAAACTGGAGTGAAACATAAACTGGTTGTAGATCTCTTCTGCCTAAATGTGCAGCTGCAAAGTGAGACACATTAGTTACTGCGCATGAATAACCTGCACAGTTGAAAAACTGGGATTCCTGCTCACCAGTGTTGTCAGCTTTGCAGTCTGTACCGTGAATTTATGTAATAGATGTTTATAAAATAGAGTCTTCACAGACAGAAGCGATAGACAAAATGCACCGCATGTTATGAAACAAACGGCGGGTGTGCAATACAGTATTATCTACTACTCAAACAGCATCTAGACTAGAAATCAGATTCCTTCATTATAGTTCTACTATTTTTGAACTGGTGAAATAAATCAGAGAAAAGGAGTGCCATGCGTGAAGAGATCACTGATGCTTTGAACAATCCTTGGCAAAATGAAAAATGAGCACATCAGAATCCACAGAAAGCTTCAGAGCCTCAGCCCACAAAGCAATAGATATTAGACATGGGAAAGGAAAAGAAGGAATCTAAAGTTTCCTAAAATAAGCTGTAACTTTACAAATGCTTGCAGAGGTGTCAGCCCATTGAGCAAGCTTGCATGGTCAGGACTTAATGTGCTTTGATCTTTTTTTCCCTTCCACATTAACAGAATGCCATCAACATTGAGTAAAACATTAATTTAAATAGCCTTTTTACTATCAGTAATCTATTGTAAATTCAGAAAAATTCAAACATTTATAAATATATTTTATATATCAGAGTATAACATATCTAGAGTAAAATAAAACTATATAGTTTTGAGAGGCATTCTGTGCAGCTTCTTCTATATGCTGTAAACTGTTTGAAAACCTTTGCAATCTTGCATCAGTTTTTTTGGCTTTATTTTTAAGCCAACATACAAGAAAGAAGAGACTATAGGGTTGGCAGATACTTTCGCCTGGGCCATCTGAAGAGCCCTGCTGCTGCAAAGACTTACATTGCTCACTTAACTTTTTGTGTTGATAGTTAAGTGTAGGTGCAAGGCTTAGCAGTCGGGCGGGCAGGGGATGCGGAGGTGGGAGTTCAGCCCTACACCTGAATGTTTACATTCCGTTACAAAGGTTCATATCAACCCAGATTGAGAATCTGAGTCAAGTATATACGGAGCAAAAGATTAGTTTCTTACTCCAGGTAACTTTGCCTCTGTATACTTAGTGCATTATCAGCTGTGTATAATACTAAACACAGACCTGTAGATTACTGATGCTTTAATTTGATGTTTCCTTGCACTGCTCTTTAAAATAATCTATTTCCTCAGAAATGAATGATGTGCATATTGGGTGTGGTAAATTTATTAAGGTCATAGATGACAATGTGCAGAGCACCACATTTAATGTAGTATTTTTGTACTGTAATGGAAGCATGCCTTCCTTGGGTTCTTTTCCACATACTAAATTGTATTTATTTACCTGTATTTATAACTGTGCAATTTTTAAATATGTTTTAAAAATAAACTTTGTCTGTGGCTTCAAATATTTCAAAGTCTCTTCTCAATTTGAAAACGATCTTGAACTGAAAGGAGGGACCTGATTCTCCAAATGAAATAAATGTGGTTTTTTAATGAGATCTTCCATTGTTTACAATGTGAACCCACTTCTCTGCTTAAAAATTAAGCTCAGAACCAGCTGAGTTTTTCATTACTGAACATTTCTCATAAGTTCATCATTACTCTGAGGTAGAGTTATTTTTATAATTTATTTTTATTTCAATATGTTGATCACTTATACTTACAACTGGCATTTTTACTAGCTGAGCTCTGGCCCAAGGGACTTCATGCATACACTCCATATGAAGAACAAGGGAAAAAAGCAGATCAGAATTTTTCCTGAAGATCTTGCAGCTGCACACCTCAAAATTAAAACAGAAGTAATAATATTACAACACAATCCTTCTGAAAGAACAAAGTGATTGAAATTGTTACCCCAAGCAACATCCCATAAAACACAGCGGGAGTTGGCTAGTGGTGTTTTTCAGTTTTGGCTTTCATGTGATGAGGTGAAAGAGATGGCAGAGTAGAAATGACACCATCTTTATGCTTCTGCTACGGGACACTAACATAAGCACAGACAAGAGGGACATAAAATTCCTGTACACTGCTGTGAACAGAAAAGATGGCAATCAGCAAGGGGGCAGTGACAGGTACAGCTGAGGGCTGCTGATGAAGCAGGACAACATTGGCATGTCAGGAAATGCACTTACAGCCCAGTAGGTTTCTCTCTTACCTCTCCTTCAGTTCCCAGTGCCATGATCCTATAAGGAGATGAAAGGGTTGCCATCCCTCAGTCTTCTTTTTTGGCCTATTCTTGCATGTACCAAACAGTCCCAATGGTCACACTGCTATATAAAGCCCTTACACAAGAGAAAAAGAGACTACTTCTTTACTGAACAGCAGGCCAAATTTCCAAATGAATATGAGGAATTACAGCCCAAGATAAAGCAGGAATCTGGGGGCGAAATGACAACACTCTTCCATATTACCAACTCTCATGTTCAAAGAAAGTTAAGCAGCTTAAAAGTAAAAAAAACAAAAAAAATCTTAATTTAAATCCTATTTTCTATTTTGCCATGTTTTATATCCACTCAATAATTTTATTTTTTTTTCAATCCATACAAGTGCCACAAGTCACAAGAAATCAAGACTCTCACAAATCTCTTTGTTCCCTATGCAGGTTTTTCAAGTAAAACACCAAACAAGACCACAAAAGGTAAGAAAAGAGGCAGATTTGAAACATACTCAGTCTACTCCTCCTCAGTTCAGACAGGAAAGAAGGAAGCAAGAATCCACAGTCACAAGATGTGAGAATATTTCTTTTTAATTTAAAACAGATGCAATGTCATTCACAACCTTTCTCATCTCAGACAAATACTCTCCAAAATGTTAACAGTGATTCAAGCAAACAACTCTGGTGCAAAGTAAACCAGTACAGACACTTCCAGGATACAACAGTAAAACCACTGAAGAGTCAATAGAAATCAGAAACTGATCTCAGCCATTAAGGTAGGGAGAGTGATGGGAAAAGAATAAAAAGTTATGTCCAGTTACATATTTTGCATAGTCTTTCAATGCATGAAAACAGCAAAGATAAAAACAGCTGCTGCCAGGATGGAGAAACAAAAGGAATGAATTGGAGATGCTTCTAAAACAACCTAACAGGCTCTGGTTGCATCCATATTCAGAACGTGTGCTACGACCCAGTGGAGGCTGCCCAAATCCAAGAAAATGGACTGATTCTGGTTTCAGTTACACCAAAGTCAGTCAGAAGTAATACCACTGAACCCAGTAGAATTACAAGTGATAGTAGTCCAGAAACACCATCTAGGCTTGTTTTTAAACCATAGCTTTGAATAAATGTTTTTATTCTAAATATATTTTAGCTAGGAAGATTAAATAGGAGTGTGTCTACAATGTGTTTTGGAAATTGTGATTGTGACTCAGAAGGGATCTTGCGTGCTGCTAGGAATGAGAGGGGAAAGGAAAACAATGAAAAGACAAGAAGGACATGGACCTGTTGGAGCAGGTCCAGAGGAGGGCCAAGTCCTGGCTTGCCATAATTCTCAGGTTAGATTGTCTCAAACAGCTCACAGCAGTGTTTCTTCCACCATCCTTTTATGTCAAGAAGTTCTCAGCACACCTAACCCCCCAACAGCTATTACAGTACCCAGATACATGGAGTTTCCTCATCAGCCACTGCCCAGGTTGTGCACTGAGGTCTGGCTCAGCACAATTAAGTGCATACAAATTTTAGCAGGCAAAGCCTGATGAACTAATCATCTATTCAGTACAGTCTATTTGATTGTGGCTTCTGCATGCTGAAGTTTAAAACCAAACAAAACCAAACTCCTCTCCCTCACATTAGGCTGAAGAGTCAGGAGTTTACATCTGGCTCCTCCAGATTTGTGTTCTTCACACATACCCCATCACAAAAGTGAGATGACCAAATCTGCCATTTGAAAAAGGAGGGAAGCCACTACTGTGGAAGATAAATAAGCCTTTCCTCTAAACCACTCCCTGCACTTGTGTACTGCCTGCCTAAACCACCAAGCAGGTCAGAAGAGTGCTGAACTGAAAAGAATTTCAGAAGCTGAGCTGCTACAGGTCACCCATCACAGCCAGTGAATGACTCTTCCCTTTCATTTCCTATTTTCAGTTTATCACCTGCCAGCTTTCTAAGTGTGCCTTCTATTAACTGAGGACAATCAGTCCCACAGCCATTCCAGTTTTAGGATGTACCAGGCAAAAGGTATGTAAGAGTCCAAGCTCCGTCCTTAATCCTACAAGACCAACCATGTTTCCAGTTAAATAATGAACATAGGAACAAGTCTGTTGACCTTTATTTACCCAAGGTTTCTAAATAAAAAAATTAGTGGCCACCAGATCTTGTTAGTTTACAAGTAGCCCTTTAAGATCACAAGGCAAGAGGAAAGCTGTTGTGTTGAACTTCCATGGAATATAACTAGGCACTCAAAAAATTACAAAAAGAAAAAAAAAGAAGGCCTTTTGTCCTTTTTCTACTGTCATGAAAAAGTACAAACATAGATATGCAGAAGTTTTGTTCTTTCACTTTAAATAGCATATGTATCACTGCATAATTTCCTGATCCCACTTTCAAATCTGTCACTTTCTGATGAAATACACAAATATTCAAAACCTGGAAGAAGGAAAAAAAAAATCACTGGCAGTTTTTATTTTGTCCAGAACTGGTGGCAAAATAATTACAAGGCAGCTGAATCTCACAGGAGCCACTTACTGATGTGCCAGGACACTGTTCTTTTGTGTCAGTAAGAGCTCCAAGTGCAGAAAGCTTTCCCAGCAATTAGGCACGATTTACACTCTACACAGTTATTGCACTAGAATTTCTCTCAATACTTTGAAATCAAAAACTGATTTTAAAAAAATGTAAAAAATCAACAGTTTTTTAGCTCTGTATGAGACTATATGACCAGAGGGAGAACTATTTTTCCCCAAATGCTGGAAAAAATAAAATGCCCTACTCATAACCAGATTTTTAATTTGGGTTCTCTGCTTTAGTGTCTAGCTGCCTGAATTTTGCTATTAAACTTGCAGGCATTGTCTGCAGAGAAAATGTAATTGCACCTCCCTGCCTCAATTCCACTCTGTTAGGAGGATTGATTTTCACTTTTTTTTTTACTATTCCAATTTATTTTGAAGGCTCAGTAAGATTATATGAGGCAACTCCAGCAACAGTCTCTAAGCAGTGGCCAACACTGTGAACCTCGAGGGTTTTTCTGAATCATGAAATATTTTGCACTCACCATTATATTTTTTCTAGAATTAGTGTTTTGAAATAGAATTAAAAAAACCACATATATCCTTGCCTGTGACAAACTGAAATAACACCCAAAAATAAAATTAAAAAAAGCACAGGAAAGGCCAGGCCCTACCTACCCACCCCTTCATCCCTGCCAGAGATATAAAGCTGCTTTTAGAATATGTCTGTTAAAGAGATCAGATAATTTGTGTGTTTGCAATTTTTCAGCTGAAACACCATTTCAAGGTGTTTGGGTTTTTTGGTTGGGTTTTTATTGCTGTTGGGTTTTGGTTTTTTTGGTTTTGTTTTTTTGTTGTTGGTGGTGGTGGTTGGTTTTTTTCTTCAGGAAGGAGGAGAGGGGTAAATCAATAAATCAGTAATTTTACTAAGCGATTTCCTCCACTCATGGATGGAACAAAATATTCAAGCAATATCTGGCAGAAAGAATTGCACTGTAACTACTTTGTCAGGGAGTTGATTTCAGCTGGAATGTGAGTGGTCTAGATGTAAATTTCCCTGAAATAAATATAATGGGATATTAACCCCCTCTTTACCTCCTTCGTAAGAAAATAAAATTTAAACAATAGCCTTGCCTTTCCTGAGAGTATGCATTTAATTTTGTAGTCAGAAAATCTGCTTCTTTTAACCATCTGTAATCCCTGAATCTGTTGGAAGAACTTGCAAAACAAACATTCAAGAGAAGATGAAGAAACCCGTGTCTGCAAAAATAAAATCTACTATTTCTCTTTGGCAGAGAAGGTACAGGGCACTGACAGGAGATCGCTTCCATCTCCATTAGTTTCTTAGGTTTATGCATCAAAAAGGCAAACTAAAATACCATAAAACTGAACTCCAACAGATGTAGCTTTAGTTGACTTTTCTCACTGTACCAAAATCACTCTCTCAAATAAAACATTCTGCTTTGAAAAACACACATCACCCCCCCTTCTTTCCAAATTTATATTTGATATGATTTCTCTAAGTGGTCTGGACTCGGGTTGAAATCACTGGCTCCCAGTTACCAAAGATGCAAATAATTCTTCATCATCTTCAATGGACACACGGACAGAACAGGCAGGCGCTGGGCTGAACTGGGCCATTTTTGTTCAACTCTGAAACTTCTGTTTTCTCCATATATTAGCTGCAAACTCCACCAGTAATCTGCAGGGTCTTAAGGTATCCTTTAAGGTGTATAAATTTAAAACGATGTACTATACATCACCTGATAGAAATTTTCCCTCTAATACTTAAGGCAGCATCAAATGACTGTTTTTAAATAAACTACAATTATCCCATGTTTTCCTTTGATTTTTGGCAGTCCAAGGGTTGGGGGTTTTTTGTTGGTTTTAGGTTTTCTTTTTTATTGTACACTTTTTTGGGCAGGTCAAAAAGGCTTATGGCTTCTTAAGGCCAGATAACAGATTTGAGGCCTAACTTGGTACCCTGTGGTAAAAATAAATGTAGCCCAGGTCTTTGGGAGGTCGTTCTGAGGCACAGACTCTAAGGTCATTGTAGATCACCCATCTGAAATGAAAACAAGATTGATTATGTTCCATGTGTATAAAATTCATCACAAGTTTACCAGGGCCTTCTCAGACCCAAACATCAAAGAGCTTAAGATTTAAAACTAGGCATCACAACAAGAACAAAAGATCAGAGAAACAGCTGAAGCAGGTTTACTGGCAGAGTCAGGAACTGGAAAGGAAGAACATGCAGAGGAATGTGTAGTTACAGTTCAGTGAAAGAAAATCAGGGATTCCCAAGGTCAAATAATAGGAACGTATCACAATCACAGCCAAGATCAGCACCACTGTACTAGAAACACTAGTACCAGCCCATAGTATGACAGGTTGCTGTTGATGGGGAATGAAAGGAAGTCGGGGAGAAGCTCAGATAAAGACCAATACAGAACTAATGCCCCAAAACAGAGACTTGAAACAGCAAACACAGGAAAGCCAATGTTAGGTTTCAGTATAGACCTCAGTGGATCAGAACTGACTCACATCTGCAATCTGTAACAGTCTTCATTTCTTTGGTGGGAAATGGATACACAATAACAACGTGTGTGTTTTGCCTTTGCTCTGCACAGATACACACTTCACAGAAAACATTTGCTCATCCTTGTGTGTCTCTCCCAATTCCACTCACCTTCCTTCTTTTTTGAGATGACAAACATAGTGGCCACTCATTGTGGATGTTCCCATGTGGCTGATGAAACCAAACAGCTCATATCCTGTTTAAGAAATACAAATGGGACCATAAGTCTTTTATTGCTATCATTGCAATATGACTCCAGGGAAAGCTTTCTAATACTGCAGGAGCAGCTAAGCATTCCTAACTCAGACTTTGCATTCTCAAACACAGTTTCTGTTAAGACTGCAGCATATTCTCGCTTTAACTAGTGGTCAGATTCACTGTCAAACATCAAACCAATCTAAGTCAAACCCACATAGATCTGTGACCACAGCCCCTACTAGGAAAGGGAGGACAGCAGATTCATTCCCAGTTCATGACAGCACCACAGAAAGTGCCAGATTCATTCTGCACACAAATTAGCTATGTCTATAAGTGTAATCACAGATCCCCTATAAATCAAACTAAAATCAGAAGTTTATATTTCAGGAGCCCATAAAAGAGAAGACAGGAAAGAAACTTCTTCCTTTAATATGAGGACAATTTTTGTGTTTAATGTCTCTGGAGAATTAGGCACTGGTTCTTGCTACCCACCCATCCATGCCATTCACCCAAATTACCACCAAAAGTAAAAGGGTACCTTCTTTCAGGATATTGCATAAGGACAGGGGCCTGGATTTTGGTGGAGAGGGCTTTCTGGAGCCATTTTACAGTATCATGTTGGTTATCAGGATTTCAGGCACTCAGTAAATGGTCTCAGTCTATAAAGGCTAAGTACCACAAAAAATAATTATTCCAATTTTTTTTTAACCTAATGATAATCAATTTTTCCCATGTCTCCAAGAGACTTAAGATCGCTCTTTATAATATTAGAAACATAGAAAATAATTTTCTTATATAATAACAGCAACCACAGAAACAAAAATCACATTGGCCGTTTGTTTTTTTTATAAGACCACTACCATCAAGATCAGAAGCACAAATTTAGATCATACTACAGTTATTAGAACTGGTCACTAAAGATCTTTCAATAAATGTTACGTGATCTCTTATGTTAGAACCACCGCTGAGCTTTTATACTCCACTGTTTTTACACTTACAATAGGTTCTTTGCCTACCTCACAACTTTGACTGCTGTACATCAGCCCCACCTTGTGGTTTATTTAGCAGCAGGATGACTGAGGCTCTCACAGAAAAAAAAAAAGAAAAAAAACAACAAAAGAAAATAACAAAGAGATACATACAGGATACCAACTACACCTGCCATATTTAGAATAAGGAATTTGGTTGAAGGGAGTATCAAATGTCCCATCAGACCACGGGAGGACAAACTCAGGTGGTCTGTAACAGCAGCATTATCTTTAGGATGCTCAGCTTCTGAAGATTTAAACATTCTAGCTTTTCTTTGCCTTTTTATCTTACAGAAACAAAACAAAACTAAAGCTAGGCCAGGAGAGACTTATATGATGTGTCAACAAGAAACTCAGACTCAGGTTATTCAGTGAGTCCAGGGAAAAAGCTTTCTGAGCAAACAGCTCACAGTATTTAGGAGCCCCACAGAGCTGGACTTGGCCCCAGTAGTGAGATTGGAACTCTTGGACCACATCCAAAAAAACAAAACTACTTTGAAAGCAGAAAGGAGCTCTATGAAAGGTGTAGGTGTCACGCAACAACATGATAGCCTGTTCTAAGATGAAGAACTTACTTCCAGACCCATCTTTGATCCTGGGTCCCTCTGACCCTGTCTCTGCAAGGGTATTGGCATTAGCACGATTCTCCATATCCATCATGTCCAAAGCAGGCTCACTTTCTTCCTCAAGTTGAGGGTGGCTGAAGATCCATTCCAGTGCACGCTCCAAATTATTGTTCTGTGAATCAAACAAGCAAGAGAGCAGCCTTTAATGCATTCTTTAGCATCATGCTATCACTCGCTGGGCTTTGAACAGAGTAAGGCTCATGTTCGACAGCACTTAAAACTCCACCCTCCATGGAAAATAGTATTCAACAAGCACCCTGCAGAAGCTTGACAGATGAAAAAGAAATCCTCCCACAACTAATCCCCATGGCCCCTGGTTTCTCATCTCAAAGATGGTCTTTAGGCATCCAGCTTGTTTCTCAACAGATGGTAAAAGAAGCTAAGTTTTCCTCACTTTCCTCCACATTTTAACATTCAAGTGAAACGCACAAACTGCCTTCCCCACTCTAACCCAGACAAGTCAGGCATCCCACACTTTGCCAGAACAGTTCCATGTGCATCATCTGCTAACTGGATTTTTATATGCATGTTTCAAAGGCATCTGAGCATGCATATGTACAGAGCACATATGATGAAACAAAACCCAAGTGCTACTCATGGTAGCTCACTGTTGGTAACTCATGGTACTCACTGTTGCTTTCAGTGCCTGAATTGCTAGATTCCTTTGGAAGCCCATTGAAACGATAATTGCAACCATCTCTTCAGGAGGCTGATTATCTAGCCCCACAGCTCCAAACGCAGCTGCTCCACTGGAAGCAGCTTCTCCAAATGCAGGTATGACCAATGGCTCAGCAAAGTCTGGAACAAACAAACATTCATCAGTTCATTCTTTTGTCCCACTGAGCTGGAAAGTGAACAATAAACACAAAGAACAAACAGGACCTCAAAAGCAATCCTGAAATCAACATAAGTTCATTTCACTGGCCCAGTTTGGATTAGCTGTGCAGAAAGCCTTAAAAAGATGATGAACATGCTCACTAGAAAACATCTATGTGGAAAAACTCATACTGAGCAGGCTGGAACAACTTGGCACATTGCAGAAGTGAAACAACTGCAGGGAAGTAGCAAAGATTGGTATGGAAGCAAAAATGACACCAGAATAGTAGACATACCAGCTGATACATGTAAAGATGTAAAATGAACTTATTCCATAGATGAAATAAGTCAGTTATGCCCAAGTGAAACTCATTCCTCATTTACACAAACAACACAAAAACCCACAATGAAGTGTGAACTAAACCAAATCTGGAACTTTCTGGCAAGGGAGTGCTTGGGTATACTCAGTGCTGAATCATGGGTCCAAACTTTGCATGGATGAAACACAGGAAGTGGAGAACATCTAGCAGCTGTCTAACAGCAGATAGCCTGAGTTTAACTACGGCATGAACATTCTAGCCTGAGCTAGAGAAGGCTGATATGGAAGAAAAGCATCCAGACCACAGGATTCTTTGTACTTACACTTTACCACAAGTCAGCTTCCCCCTTAGCAGCACAGACCTAGCCAAAGGGTGGAAAACAGAGAGCTGGCCCACACCATCAGTGAGGACAGGAGAGTGTACTTCTAGTGTAGCTTAGGCTTGTTGTCTTCTTCTAGGCAGAGGATGCCACATAATGATCAAGATCTGCATACCCCAGGAGCAGCTTAGGAAAATTCACTCACACCTCCAGGTTTCCTGGGGTGGGGAAGGGGGCCATTGTTTCTCTGTCACACATTATAAAATTTCTACTGACTGACAAAGTACACAACCAGGAGTTGAGCTTAACTTACAGCTTCCAATCACTAACCTGGTTCTTCCATGTGTGCAATGATCCAGTTGAAAGCAACTTCAGCACCCAGGTTGCCTGTATAGTACACAGCTTTCCGACATGCTTCCAAAGGAAAACCCATCTCTGCCAGCTGCATAACTGAAGATTCATCAATATCTAGAGCTACAAGAAAGGATTTTTTAAAATATAAAAGTCTAATTTCATCCATTGTGTGGCATTTCTTATTGTTATTCATGGTGCCACACATTACAATACTTTGTTTTAGTACTAATTTGTTTTAGTACCACAATAAACCCACACCCATTAGAAAACAGCCTCGTACAAAGCATTATAGCATGTTATGGGCTTACCAGTAATGTTTTGTCTCAGTAATCTACAAAGATCCTTAAACCTTGATGAATTCCCACAGGACTTTACTTATTAAAAAACCTCACCCTTGAATTTCAAAGGGTAAAGAAGTTAGGTGCTGAGCTTAGCTAGAGTTGGCAGCCAAAAGCAGTCACCTCCCAAAGGCAGGGTCTTGCAGGTGAGAGAAAGAGCTGCTGGATCTAGCAGTCTCCAGTTGAACTTCATCTCTGAATGATAGGGCCCAACAGCTTCAGCTGAGATCAGAGTTCAGAGGTAGCCAGGATCAAGCAGCTGTGTGGAAAGGGAAAACTGTCTGACACCAACTGTCCACAGCCAACTGTGCACTGCGACCAACTCTCTGCTGCCAACTCACCCCCCCAATGCTTCTACACCACCGTCTCTCTGCTGGGACAACTCTACAAGGGTTGGCAGATGGCTCATGGTGCTGCACCACTCCTCTCTGCTGCCTGGCACCACACCACAGTGCTGCAGCACTCCACTTTGCTGCTGCTCCTCCCTGGTGCACAGCGAGCTCTGCAAAGCCCTCGAACATGGAACATTGGTGCGGGCTCTGCACAGTGCCGTGGGGAGCATCAAGTGCTTGGCAGCAAATGGTCTCCTGGGAGTCAGATGGGGACCTCCAGCAAGCTCATTCCTGCCCCGCCTGCAGTACAAATATTGCATTATGGGGAGAAGGAGGAGGTGCATAGGCAGGGCAGGAAGCAGGAGGGGAGGCAGGGGGAAAAGCTGAACATCTGAGCACTGCCTGGTGGGAGAACCTGCAGCTTTGAAATACAAAAATAAAATTTTTTGTCAGTAAGTGTGGCCAGCTAATGCACAGGAGGGACAGAAGGCGGGTGGGGAGAACTACAAGAAGGTTTTGCTCAGAAAGCAGGGGAATGGGCAGCTGCCCTGCTGCAGGGAGGACTGGTGCAGTGCTGTGGGGCAGGGAGGAGCAGGGCAAAGCTGTGTACCATCTGCTGATCTGCATAGAGTTGTCCCGGTGGAGAGTCAAAGGTGTAGAAACATCCAGTGGAGAGTTGGCCTAGACCCCAACTGTGACACCCAGAACTGCAAGATCCTGATGATGAGCAGCAGATAGAGGAGCAGCTCATATTCTGCTATGCTAATGCTACTACAGACTCTTAAAGAGTCCTGCACACATGGAAGTAAACGCTGAACGAGTACAAAAATCAGCTGTTACTTAGAAGCATGCAGGGCAATACACCATGCATCTCTATGAGGACAGGGAAGCCATTAGCTGAGCAGAAGCATGACAATTTTTTAAGCAGCTGAAATACCAGTCTCATAAAAATGAGATACATACACTCCATGAAATGGTTCGTCATACGATCTGAAAATTGAGAAAGAAAAAAAAACACAAACAGGGAAAAAGACTTATATGAAGGCTAGGTAAATTCATATGGGAAGAACAATTCCATGATTTCAAAGTCATAGAAACATTTGACATCATACAGGCAAGGCATGTTCATTCTTATATCCATGACGTTTTTGACATGAATTAGACCAGGAAGGTTTCTGCCCAGTAATTTCCCTAACTCAGAGCAAAGTGCCACTGGCACTAAAAACCAGTAGGAAATATCAGCTGATGGCTGATCTAAACCAACTAAGGCAAGAATCTCTTTTGTTATAAATAAGTTAACATCACCTGTGTACTTACACTAAAACTAGGTCAGTCCATTGAGCAACAGGATAAAAAAAAAGAGAACAGGCCTTGGTAAGGAAAGGACAGATAAGGGACAAAGTTAACACCTTCAGAGAACTGAATTTTGCCATAGGCTTAGCTCTGACCAATCAGCTCCTTGAGACAGAACCTTTTTTGACAGGTGTACAACCCACATACATCCAGAGAAGTGGACAGTGCATGCATGCACAGCTGCTAGGGCCTACTGCAACCTAACAATTCTTGTAATTTAATTATTTTATGCCTGGAAAGCTTTTTTCTTAAACTGTAGTCTTTTTTGTATTTAGTATTGCTGCACTGTGAAGAAATCAATTCTGCAGATACGGTCTGTTTGTTGTTCCACCTTGAACTGAAGTGTTTCAAGTTATTCAAGTAAACTCTGCAACTGAACAGAAGACCATCTGCTCAGAACTGTCACACTAAAATCCTGCAGCAAATAATCACAGTAACTGACAGATTTTAATATTCCTTCTCACCAGAAGGGACCATCTACTGTACACAAGGGAGTACACAAGAACTAAGAGATTGATTTAGCTACGGTATCACCCAGGCTACTTTAGCACCAGGTTTTAGACAGGAGTTAGTACAAAAGTGCTCAAAAGATAACAGCAGTTTAGTAACTCCTCTTATGCAGACGTAATAAATTAGTGGATTAATGCTCCACTCCACTTCTGACACCTATTATGAGACTCAGTGTAGGATTCTGAGACCAAGTCCTTTGCACCAAACCCTAGGAAGTACACAGCAACTTTACTGAAAGGGAGTCATGAACGTGCACTGAAGGTCAGTGAATGGACAGAAGATGGTTTCTCCTTGTAGCTGATTTTCATAAATGTAGAGGTGTTCACACATTTCTCTATCCACTTGAGTCTTAGGTACCAATCAATGTTCAGTACAGATGAGCACAAGGACTTCATCCTTAAGTAAGGATGATCATCCATGCAAATGGAAGACATGGAACGATTCTGCTGGTAAAGATTAAGAGATCATAATGCAGCACAAGCTGCTCCACTATACTATCACAAAAGAGGTAAATCACAAGGCAGCAGGGTAAGTGTGGGCCTATAGGCAGTAAAACAAGTGAAATAATCTATTTCACAAAATACGACAGATCTATCTTTGGGTACAGCAACTTCATGAAAATATGAATTATTTGGAGAGAGTCCAGAGCAACAGAATCAATGGTAAATCCTGAAAATATCAAAGCAGAAAATCTGCAAGAACCAGGGTTGTCTAGTAGGGAGGAAAAACACTGAGGTGTTGTAACAGGCTTCAATTACAGGAGCACAGAGCAGCTTTTCTGTTCATAGCTCCAGAAGGTGAAGATTAAGGAGAATCAGTATGTGCTAGAGGGAAAGGGGAATAAAGGAGAGAATCAGGAGAGAAGTTGCCAGTAAATACCTTTTGGGTCATCAGGAATGACAATGGGAGGAGCGATGTCTGGAAGTTCCTCTTCTCCTGGCTGGAGACCCCTGGCCCGAAGGTGGCTGATATCTAGGAAATCTGGCATGTCTATAGAAACATCTACAAAAGCAGAGAAACAGGCTAAGCTTATGACTTCAGCAAAATGATTTCACAGTACAACCTATCCCTTTGGAGATAGGACTCTGGTACTCACGTTACAGACTTCTTGGTTCTCCTCCTAAAAGCAGTTATTTGAGAAATTTGGAACACTAAAGCACAATTTACCTAGAAGGTCAGACTACATGAAACTATTTTAACTCTACAGACCTGATGGACCGGTCTAATTTGCCATTAGAGAAAAGAAGGTTCAATTAGGATCTCCAGAGCATAAACTTGAGACTCAAGAGAGGTCCTCATTATAGACTAAAGCATGTACACCTTATGGATTATCTTGGAAAGAAAAAGGTAAATAGAAGAGGTACATACCAAGCTTTTTGGGTATCCAATCAAGGCCAAAGGTAAATTTCTTTATCTGCACCACTAAGTACTCAGGAAATGAAGCAAAACGAGAAGTCCTGGGAAGCACAAGAATACAATTCGGTGAAAGAATGCAACAAAATCACAAGCAACACAGATTTCAGTAGCTTGTGCACAAGAAACACAACCTTTGTTTGCTTCACCCTGTTTTGTTGCCAGCATTTTTAGTCAAATGAAGACATCAAGAGACTACACACAGAGATCCAGACTCTATCTCCTATCACATGATACAGAGTTCTTTCACTAGTTGATACATAGGATCTAATTTTAAAATGTGGGCAGAAAATTAAACTACAAGAATTTCAAGTTCAAACTCTTAACAACCAGATAACATCACCTCTTGGGAGTTTGACAGTTGAGAACAATTTATTTCATGCTCATTTAGTCATTATTACAACCCTCGTCAGGCTTCATCTGCACATTACATTTATAAGCCCCAACATTGATACAATACCAAAGCCCACTAAGCCTTTGTCTATTTCTCTCTCATGTCCAGATAGCAAGATTAGCACAGAGCACTACCATATAGGTTTTTAATCAGCACACTTACTTAACTCCTGCAGATTTTGCTTGAAGGGCACTGCTCCAGAAATCCTCTACATTGTTAGGTTCAGAAAAGGCCTGCAGACACGCACTGAATGGGATCTTGGCACGGACGAGCTCCGGTGCGGGTCTCCTTGCAGCTTCTGCTTCTCGTCTCTTCAATTCATAGGCAATTAATTCATCTGAGAAATATACATGATACTAAAAGCTAAATGAACATCACTATTTCAAACAGAATAGCTCTTCCTGGCTTTAAAATATTTTAAATTTTGAGATTATGAAGGAAAGCAGAGGCACATCCCCCTTCTAGAGTTCCTGTGATGTCCCCTTTACTTCTATCTCAGGCATACATTTATCTTAGTCTGGAAAACTCTTCCCCACTGATTGCAGGGGCAACCAGTATTTGTCAGTACCTCCCTCCTGCTTCCAAGTCTTCTAGCCTTCTCAGCCATTTTCTCCTTTAAAAACACGTATGATTCCTCAGGCTACTCACAGGCATGAAAAAACCACTCCTGTATATTAAATCAATGTCCACCACTTCATTCTCCTTCTTTCCTCTCCCCTGTATTTTGGCTTTATAGACAACAAACTATATTACATTCCTATTGTCTATTATCACCTTAGCTCTTATAATCTGCTGCAAATGAACACAATTCTGATATGTTTTTTGGTTGGGTTTTTGGGGGGGGGTTAATTATTATTTATTTTTTGTGAGTGTGTGTTTGTTTTTACAAGATATTCAAGCATCTTCAGCTTTTTTTTTTTTTTAGAATTAAGAAGTTTTTATATACTGGCTCACTGTCCAGGACAAAGGAAATCCAATCCTAATGTGGACCTTCAGGCACACACATGCACACACACAAAGAATCACAGTATCACAGAATCCTAGGGGTTGGAAGGGACCTCGAAAGATCATCCAGTCCAACCCCCCTGCCAGAGCAGGGTCACCTAGAGTACATCACACAGGAACACATCCAGGTGGGTTTTGAATGTCTCCAGCGAAGGAGACTCCACAAAGAAACAAAGGGTAAATAAATTGTACAAGTGATGTGGCACATCTCTGGGTCAAATCCAGGTTAATGTTTTAAATCACAAATCTCTGACAACTTTATCCTACAAACTGCTGTGATTCTTGGTGACACATTGCAGAGTGGTGACATTTAATGGTGGTCCCACAGTCTGAGAAGAAATCTGTCTGAAAACTTGCCAAGAGTATCCAAGTAGAATCCTTCCCTAAATAAATATATAAGCAGGGACTGTTAAGCCACAAACTGATGTGTTTTTAAAACCTCCTTTAAAAGAAAATCAAACCAAGTAACTTTCCCCTGATCAGTACATTGGTTTGATTTGCCACATGGCCTTGCACCATTCTATCCATACAAAGAGATTATATGTGGCGGTGAGAATTTCACCTCCTCATGGTTGAGAGAGTCAGAAGGTCAGTCAATGGACCAGTTTCTTTCTTTACCTTTGTTTGTTGCTGCCTCCATGGCCACAGGTAACTGCATTATATAGTCCACCCTCTCTGTGTAGCGGACCTTTCTGGACTGGCAGCATTGTGTGCGTTCTTCCACCAGGAACCGGAAAACATCACTAGGGTTTTCTGAACCTACAGGGTTCCTCTGAAAGAAATATTAGATCAAATCATTTAAGTGACAACTCTTAAAAAGACCAGAGAATCAAAGGCTGCTGGTTGTTCTATGGCAAACACAAAGACACCAATCTTGCACCCAGATCTGACAGCTCAGCTTGCATTTTATTGCATGCAGAATTCTTGCACCCACAGAGAATCCCACTGAAGTCCACAATGTCTGAATACACAGCAGTATCCTTCTACACATAAAAACTTGCAGAGTATGTACCTAATCAATCTGACTGAGTCAAGATGAACAGAAGAAGGTAGGAAGGTTGCAGGTTACAATAAAGATAGAAAGCTCAGGTAAATAACATGGAGAATCCTTTCAGCAAATAGAATTGCTCCTACCACTCCGAATCTGCACTGAAACAGAACAAGCAACTTGTAGTCCATTATCCAGATGGGAATGTCATATAAATAATATACCTCCTCTTTACTGTTCAAGTTAATGTCTGTTATCAGGCAAAACCCAGAAAAACGTCTTCTAACCACCATATAATCAGTGCACATGTTCTGGGATGTGCAACATCACGCATACAAATGGGAATAAATTCATCTAAACTAACACATGAATAAATACCCTCAATTCCTGAGGAAAATGGGAAAAGGAGGGAGGAAGGATGGACAAGAAAGAAATGCCTTAAATCAAAACTGCATGTCTTCGTAAATTTTCTTTTCAGAAAGACAGTGTTAAAATTCACAGTATTGATTCTTTTACCCACAGCATTGAGCTGAATTTCAGTGGACATTTTATACAGGAATATCCAACTGATAAATAGTCACTTTTCTTTCAGCAGGGGAGTCCTTCCTCCTATAATGATTCAAAGATGTACAGCTGGGATTTGTAAACAAATTGGATATTGCTTGCTCCCAACAATGATATAAATTTGGAATAGTAATCATAATACCCAATTCATTAATATTCCGAGACAATATGGTAAACACATGGATAACATGTAATCATAAAATGAACAGCAATTTAAAAGGACAGTCACATATAAATCTTATAGCCTATATATTGATGCTTGATGTCTATGTTTCTTCCAGTTGTTTTCAGTAGCATTGGCCCTGTGTGTGGTTATGCAAGAGTCTGAATTAAAGAGAAGGAAGAATTAAGGAAACAAATGTTTCTAAACCAAAAATAAATTTATATTAGTGCCATTGTCTACATAGCCAAGGCTAAAAGAGTATAATAAAAAAATGAGCCACTCGTATCAGCTCCGCCCTCATTGTCTTATATAACCACAGAAAAGAAGGAGTAATTCAGGTTTTCTTACCTCTACTAGATTTATTAGATATAGGAAAAATTCTTGCGCGTCTTGCTGTCTGTTAGAGGAAAATTCTGGGTGGCCTTTACTTATAAAAGCTTTAAACATTCGGGGAGATACTCCATTGTGTTGAGGCTAAATGAAAGAAAGAGAAATCTTTTAAAGAAGGATTTTTATTAATTCCTGGACCAAATATCCCAAAGTCACTCCACTAGGTCTATCTATGGCCCATTTCTGCCACTAGAGAAATGATAATTTCAGTTTCGTCTAATTTTCCATTTTGATAAAAATGGAAAGGGTCCTGTAACATGATTTGGGGGCTTTAAAACATGTTTTATGACATAATTCCTACAGAATTCACCCTATCTGATTTTTCTATGACATTTGCAAGTTAAGAGAGATTACTGAAGGTTTGCTAAAGGTTAGTAGTTTTCAAAAAGGCTAAAAGCTGTTTTCTAAAGATTTTACATTCCTTTCAGAAACCCATTCCACCTAAAGGTATGTGGGCATTGAAGCACTTTGGTGTTTCAGCTACCAGCTTTACTCTGGACAGAACTTTTCCAGAGATCTCCACAGAATTAAGCAGAGAACAACTACTGTGTGCAGCACTTTCCCAGAAGGGTTGTTAAGAACAGACATTAATTTGTAATTTGCAGGTGTTGGTCATGTTGCAGGGCCAAATCATATTGCCCTTAGCCATTCAGTTACATCAGTATGAAACTGTCCTAAATGAGAAAATCTCTAGCTTCCAAGAGAGTCCTAGTTTTGACTTTGTCACCCTCTATAGCGTTTTAAGAAGCCTCCTCAACCACTCCAAACTGCATCCTCAAGACAACACTAGCTATTACCCTCTATAAATAACACTTTTGAAGGGTCAGATAGTCTTTTACTCAGATTTGCCTTCACCCTCTATGAGACCAAATAATTTTCAAGACAGTCCAAGCAAAAGTGTAGCCTTTAGGATATGCCAGAGGCTGTTAAATTCTCAGCCAAACTCATTCTTTATTAGAGTTGCGCTATCATACCAATGTAAAAATAGAAAAAGCAGCATGAAACGGAAGGCACATAAAACACAACAAAAGAGCAAGATTTTATTCTTGATTTCACCAGGGTAAGGTATCCCTAGACCCACTGAAATCAGAATCAGATTCTTAATGTTAATGCTTTTTCAATTTCTGGCAGCACACCAGCAATCACATTAGGCTAAGATGCCCTTTAAAGGCTCTTGTAAAGAGACAGTCTCAGTATTGCTTGAACAAAGACATATTCTAGGGACTTCTGAATCTTGGATATATATATTACCCAAGTGTGTGTGTGTGTGTGTGTATGTGTATATTTTATATATATATATAAAAAAACTTCAGCATCCTCTGCTACCTTTCATCAAATCTAGGACTGAGGAGAAAAGTGCATCACTGGAGCAGCAGAATACTTTATTAGCAGAACCAATTGCTTCATTGCTTTGCACAAATAGTCCCTGACTAATATATTCCTGACTAGAATCCTGCACATTCCACCTTGCTAAGTATCCCATGCTGGATCCACATGTGTTCTTCAATGCCCGGCACCTGTTCCCTTTTCTCAGGATATCACTTTTACCTAGTTACCAGGCTGCACAAACTCAGTTAAATACCTTGTGTTCTTCTTTCATCACCTGCTCAATAAGCTCAGATTTCATGGGTGGTTTAGAGTACTGGCCTGAAAGGAGGCCGTGTCCCAGCTTAGCCCTGTAGGGAAGAAAGTAGCAGGTAGAAACAAACATGTGAGAAAAACTGAAAATATTTTTATTCCAAGCAAAAAAAGAAGCTCACTGCCTTTGACCACCTAATGAAACACTCACTTTCAAGACTATGCAGAGGTGTTCTCTTACTCTGCCCTTAAATTATTTCAATTCTATTTAATTTGACCAGGTAAATAATCGAGAAGCGTCACTTACATCTGAGTGCTGAAATCTTGTGTTGGATCAAGAGGAGAGTAGTCAAATATTCGTGGAAGGTTTCCCACATACCTGGGCAGCAAGAGCAAAGCAGAAACATTCAAATATTGCAGCTAAATTCACTCAAGGATATCCTAATAGATCCTCAGCAGTGATACATCAGTAGCCTTCCTCTGTGCTAACAAGTCAAATTTTGCATCATAGCAGTGACTGATCTATCCCTTCTATCATGGAAAAATAATAGTAAAGAAATTCAGAAATGGACATGTAAGTTTTTCTTAGAAGATTCTAGCTATAAAGGATATGGTGCTGCTGTTCATCTGGAATTTAAATTCTATTTCTTGATCTTGAAATAGCTGCAGGATAGTGTTGCTCAAAGCCAGAGAGCTGGGTTGAGAAGCAATATACTTTCTACTGCTAACCAACATTGTCAAATAAATTCCAAATTTGTATCAGGACCAAAACATGTAAAAAGAATGTTTCTACTGAGTTTCTTCAGAGAAATAAACACTGAGGTATATATTGTTCTAAGCAGTTTGTTGGAAAGTGAAACACTTAGTAGCACACTATGTAAGCATTGCTTCCCTTGAGCTCAAAAAATACAGCCTAGTCAGGTATGGCCACATTGAAAGAACACATCTAATTTCTGCCTGGTCCCTCTTTCATCAAAGATCTCCACTACTTTGTTGATAATAAGTGATTCAGGTAACTACAAGGACCATACTGTGGAAGACAACCTTCTTTAGCAAAGCCCATTTTGATTTTTTTTTCAAAAATAAAGGTAGAAAAGCTGGCACTTAATGAATCTACAGACTGTACTCCATATGGTTAACAATGTAAACAAGTACAAGCTTTCTCCCTCTTCTTCTCCAGAAGGCCATTGCTACATGAAAACCTGGGAGGCTTTCCAGAATCTAAAAGCCTTACTTGCAGCACACACACTACTGCTGCTATGGAATGAAAGAGCACTCTGAATTTTAATGCAAACCACAGACTGTCCTTTATAAAAAAGCTCCTCTCCTTGGAGTGATGTGTTCAGTTTTGATCAGTCAGGAATATTTCATATTTTTCTATTGTGCTTTTGGCCTTTTACTCTCTTTATTATTCAGTGAAAGAATATACTCATACTACCCTTATTAAAAAAAAAATCTAATTTCATTAAAATAATTTTAATTTTAAAACACCTCTGATAGTTTTCCTCTTCTTAGCCAGATCTGCAGCAAAAGGTGCATTGCTTTTCAGTGGTGTGGATCAATATTAACATGTTTGTGACAGCATTGTTTTTAGTACAAATGACACTGCAGCAATAGAATGATTCCTGCAGCTATACAAGGGCACGGGCCAGTACAAAAACCCCTAATGTGATACTGAGGTAAGCAGAGATACGTACATATGTAAATACAAAGCAGAGACAGAACAATCAAGTTTACAGGGTGGAATATGATGTCCCACTACTGAAGCTAAGTGAGCAAGTTCTGATTTCAAAGGCAGATTGGGTTTTGTGTTCCAACCTTTTCCAGAACAGAACAATACAATCACTAACTCCTCTAAGCAGCCACTGAACTGACTGAAAGAGAGCTGTTTGCAGGTGAGACAAACATTAAAATGCCATTTTGCTTAGAAAAAGAGATTGAGGAATGCAGCAGCTAGTGACAAGATCTAGTTTGAAGCTACTTACGCTCGTTGGAACTCTGGGATGCTGAAAATGGCTTGCATGACAGCATTGAGGTAGCAGCTATTTCCCAGGTTCTTCATGCCAGTGTATCCTGGGCCATACATGGGCTTCAGTTTCACACCAGCTTCCTGAATCACTTCCCATTCAGAGACTCTTGGTTTTATATCATTATCTCTTAGCCCATTCTCTGTCTGAAAGCAACAAGGTTTATTTATCTGTTTAATGTCTGCAACAATTATGCTGCTGCTATCATCATCACCAACTTTGTCATCTATATTCTAGAAAAGAAGAGCCAAACCAATGGGCCAAGGGGAGATAAATCCTGCATGTAGGGGAGAAGATCAGGGTCAGGAAGGCTAGCAACTTGTTTTTCTAAGATACATCTTAACTCTTTAACGCAGACCACTGGCTCTTTGAGCTTTCCTAGTTGTGACCTCAATTCCAGCTGTGAGCTTCACTTCTCTCAGGCCTTATTTTTGCTTAAGATATGTACCTGTTTACACATGCAATAGGCTTTCCTTCACTCATTGTAATTAAATATTCTAGATACTCTTCTCTAATTGAATGAGGTTTTTAATCTTGAAGGAAAATGGTACATAACTCACGAGAAGTAAAACATATAAACTAAGGACTATAAAGAAATTCTATTGTAAAGCAACTTTCAGATTTGACAGTAATGATTCACTCATCTCAGACCTCAGAAAATAGAACATGAACTGGCTGGCTGAACTTTACAAAACTAAATACTATTGTAACAGTCTGAAGGAATCACACATATACAAGCTACAAGTATCATTCGTCTCCTGTCTCTCTCCCACCCACAACTAAACAAGCAACAAGTAAACAACACACTAAATAAAAGATGGGTTTCCTACCACTTGCATCTGTAGCATATCAATTCCAAAGTGTGCCAAATGTTTTGCTATATGTGGATCTAAAACCGGCTCCTCTTCATCAAAGGAATAGACATCTACAAAAAGAGACACAAACATATGAGCTGTAGTATCAAATGTTATCCCTTCTTTTTGTTTACCAATATTACATTCTCAGTACAGGACTGCTTATACAAGACACCTTATTCATATCCTCCAAGTTTGGTTATGACAAGCAGAAAAATGCATAGACATCCATATAACTCAGTAAATATCAAATGTTCAACACAATCACCTCAACTACTCTCCTCAAAAGAAATTACATGCCCTCACAGTATTAAAACATAAGAATATTTATAGTGATCATAGTATTTTTCCACTTAAAATAAGAAATTTAAAAGGAAAACAAGGAAAGGGGCATGCAAAATCCTCAGCTATGTGGCCAGCTCTTGTTTGGAACATGACAAGTAGAGATTGTGTTTTTGTGCAGCTACTAGATACAGGCAGACACGTTAGAACTGTCAGCATATGGAGCCGATTACTGCCAATGGTATTTTAATTCCTAGTATACTTTAAGGAATCCACTTGTGCCCTTTTCCCACAGAAATGAAAGGAGAACTGAGAAATGATTTATTAGAAATAGAGGTGTTTATTGGATAGGACTTGAAAGATTAATCTTGTGGTTAGAGATAAAGGCCATTTCATGACTGATGTGTCTTGCTTTATTGTATGGGAGATGTAGATTTCAGTTTTAACTCTACGATAGATCCATACAGCCTTAAGTAAAAGCTCAAACATTTTGACAAAGCTCAAACTGCGAAGGGAAGCAACATGTCTAGTGGTGATGTTTTCATCATGAAACCAAGTTTAACAAATCTGACAGGAGCACAAAGTGTTTGAGAAAAAAAACCCTAATTTTTAGTGTTCACCAAACACACCCTGTAACAAATCTGAGACCAAGAGAAGGCTACACCTACTTGAGCAAATAACAAAGTTGCAGGCATCCTAAAAGGATACAAGTGATAAGACACAGAATCATCACTGTTGGAAAAGACCTTCAAGATCATCCACTCCAACCATCTATGTACATCACTAAACCATATCACCCAATGCCACATCCAGACTTGAACAGGCCTTCCATCTTCTCTCTTCTCTGACCTCTTCTCCTACAGTGAATGACTACTTCCCTGCTTTGGTGTCTACTATACCAAAACCCAGAATCCCTCTGCCAGTCTGCCTGCACTTCTCTCAGCCAAGTTTCCTTGATGGCCAGCAGAATTTCTCACAGTGACCTTGCACTGTAAGACCACATCTAGGCTGAGAGAGAACACTTAGCCAGGCAAAAGATGAAACAAACTCAGGAGAAGAGAGCAAGAACCCAAGTAAAGGCTGTTCACAGAACAAACACCATTTCTGAAAGGTCCTTACCCTGCCCTCTCCAGGCAACCAGAAACCCTGGCTCTGACACAGCCCATCCTCTACATAAGACTTCAACAAAAAGGCAGTCTCCTTAAAGTCTGCCAGTACCAAAGTCACACTGAAGGGATAGGCTGAAGGTTAGTCAAGACCTCAAAGACCAAGTGCAACTTTTAAAATTTACCAGCCCTGTGAAAAATATTAATTCTCTCAAACCAGGGAATTGTGCTTTGAGTTGTGCTGCCAGCTGCTGATTAGCCACCAGACCCTCTATTAACACTGGTCCTGATGACCTCTCTGGCATGCATGTGGCTGTAGCTGCCCACCTGCTGGAATTCCACTGTGTGGTAGCAAGACATGACTATTCATCCACACACAAGAGATCACAACATTCCCATAGCCTTCTGGTGAGATCACAGTGCAGCCAAAAGATCCTGTAAAGTTCAAACACCTAATGGAGTGAGATTATACACCAACTGATCTTGTGTGACTGCTTTCAATGTGGAAGCCTTGAATTTGTTTTTCTCAGCTCTGGCAACTGAAGAGAGCACAGCCATCTGGGACTACTGACCAAGAGCAGAAATGGAACACAAGACACAGTAATATTTTGCTCAAGCCCAGCTCTTGTCACAAACTTTAATACTTCCTGCTGCCTAGCCAAGTTAAATTTACAGAAGAGACAGAATTCGCTTATTTCAAAAAAATCAAAGAGCAGCAAATCAAAGAAAGATGATGAGAGCCCCCAAACACAAGTCTGTAGTGATGTGATATGGACTCAGCAAATGTGACACACAACAGCTTGTATCATTATTGTGAGAAAGAGGGAGAAGGGGAAACATAAGGGGGGAGGCAAATCAATAAATATTTGAGACAGGCAATACAGAATTTTACTAAACAGAGAATAAACAATAGTAAGAAAAGAAAAATGACAATGCTACCTGCACTTCCTTTTCTTCCACAGCTCAAGATTTACATCTGTTCTGGCTGTGTAGACATCATTCCTTACTACTTAAAGGATAACAGGCAATGGCAACATTGTCTCTGAAGAAACAAGTTGCACAGGATCCCCCAAAGACGTATCTGACAATTGCCGAGATTGGCATCCACAAAGCAACTCATTCAAGTACCTGTCAGACAGGGCTTCCCACTGCCAAACCCCCATTCCATTCCTCAAACCAGTTTCAAACACACAAACTAACAATGACTTGAAATGAAATGAAATTGAATGGCACTGGGGAGAGAGGCAGCAGGCAGCACACTCTGCCAAGGAGTACTCAACCTATTGAAGCAAGCGACTCTTCCGAGTCTCTCACGCATCCTGACAAGGTCCAAGAGCAGAAGACAGAGGTTTGGTTTGATTTCTGCCCTGATCCAGATCTGTTTGTTGACAGAACACTGCAAAATAGGGCTACTGCCCCAGAAATATTTCACAATGTATACAACACAGATTTCTCAAGACAATACAAGCAGCTCTCCTCTGCTCCCTCTGTGTACACACAGGGTAAGTGTAAGTGGCATACTGGCAACACCTCTCTCTCTTTCTTATTGGTGTGAAAAAGGAATAAATTATGTCAGCAGAGGGATTAACACTTATTACTCCTCAACCATCGTCTCTTCACCTCTAGCTCAGGAAGGGAGAAACCAGGCAGGCTGAGTCACAATCAGCCACAAAATCTCTTCCCTGAAGCTCATCTGTCACCCAGCCCTGTCAAGAGGTTATGATTACCACTGCGAGATAGATCAGAGGGAGAATTACTCAAAAGGAAGCAAGGAGGGTTGGGGGAGGGTTTCTGTAGGGAAACCAAGTAAGTCATCCAGAAGAACAAAGGTCTGTGGAGAACAGCTGCTGCCCCTCATTCAGAGGGAAGGATGACAGCCTGTCCTTTGTTATCCCAAAGGCCACAGAAGAGAGGAAGCAGCTGATTGGTGGGAGGCAGGATGGCAGCCATAAGAAACCAAAGTGCTGCTGCTAAAGATGAGAAGAAAAGAGAAAAAGATAATTGGAAAAAACACTAGAGATTATTCTGTTTATTTTGTAGATGGAGTTGAAATCTACAGCTGGGCAAATCCTAAACACCTTCAATAATTGAGAGATTCAGACAGAAATCATCCAAGACCAGGTACATGCAAGGAAAAAATATTCCATCTGGGAGAGAAAAGAATGAGTTTTGCTCAGTGTTTCTGTGGCACAGCTGGTTGAATCTAACTACAGTCTCCATTCCCTGACACTGAATAGGCCTTAAGGATTAAAAACTCTCAACTGATGTGTGTTAAAAATTTTTCATCCATAAGGTTATAAGCAATAAAACCAAAAGATAATAATTTTGTATGTTCTTCCAGCTTTTATTTCTCTGTAGAGCTGCAGCAAAGGATCTCTTTGCTTATGACTTTTTCAGCTTCTCATGTTTTTAATTCTCGCACACCATAATCCTCTCCACAGCAACATTGCAGAATGTAACACTTGGAGAATATACAAACAAGGATACATCTATAGCTTTTTTCCCCTCTCAAGACCATTGGGCATTTTACAAATGAGCATCACAGCAGCCTCACAAAAATGAGCGTTCATTAGATTGAACAAAATGTTACCAAAGCAATGAGGAAAAATAGCAGTTTCCAGAATGATAAAAAACAATACATACTGATAAGATTGGACTCTTCTGAGTTTAAAAATCATTATCCTGTTGCTGTTCCTATGTTACATGAGATTGAACCATTTGCCCCAGCAAATGTAGCAGAACTGAAAAACACTGCTTCTCTGGATTCTGCTGTTTTGAAATCCCATTCTTCTATTATAAATCTATTATCATAAAATCCCCAAAAACTATTTACATCAAACATAAAACAGGAGAAGAGGAGCAGATAAGAAAGGTAAGGGCTTTCTCTGAAAGGAGTGTGTCTCACTCCTCTCAACCTTGATCAAGATTCACAGACTCAGAGTTTTCTTTCCATATCACTCTCAAACATTTGCGCTAGAAGCACAAATCCAATTGGTAAGAGATATACACTGTTAGCCTCATGCACAAAATGTACCCCGATGAAGAACCTGCCAGGTGGCTGACCTGCTCCATCAGGAGTGATGGTTCCCAACTTCACTGCCAGGGGATAACCTGTCTCCTTGTAGTGCTCCACTGCATGCCCGTTCCCCCCACTGCCATCAAAGAACCACTTGCCACACAGCACTGAACCATCTGTCAGGTTTAGCCACAGATTCTCCCGCAGGTCACATTTTGAGCATTTCCAACCACTGTAAGAGAACACAGAAAGGAACAGAAATAAGTAAAGCATGAACCAGTCCTGTATTTCTGATTACAGTAGGTCAAACCAAACATACACACGCAGCCCAGAGCCATGCAGGAGAATTCTTGACTGAGTTGCCAGCTTTAATTCTGTTACTCTGGACTGTATTAGAGAGCCTACAATGAACAAACCTTATTACCCTCACCTGGGGGGAATTCTAACACCATTGTCTAACTGTACAAGTGTTTTCGCATGTTTAGATGCCTGCAGCTCTTCTTCCCAGGAGTCAGGGTCCTGCTTCCTGTAGGGTGACTTTGCGCTGAGGAGTGCATCACAAGCTATTGTCACCTGGAAGACAAATGTATGTCAATCAAACCTAACATTAGTCAGTGACAGGACAGAATTTGGCATTTGGCCCATTGCTAATCACATACTGAACTGTAAGGCCATTTATATACTTAAATATGCACGTATTCTTCTAGATTGCAGTTGTTATTTTAGCAGAATAAGCACGCATACTATGCGAGCTTCCCTGGGACAAGCTGGTGTCACAATAAGGGAAGGAATACAGAAGGAAAAAGGAAATCCAAGAAACAAAGAGTTTTAAAAATTACTGACTCTCTATTAAAGCTCTCTATAAAGAAAGACCTTTATGTGAAAACAAGCACCACATAAGAAAACAAAGCACCATCTTGATAAAAACTGAAGCAGGAGACAATTGCTATGACCACTTGCACCCACTCACTGACCAGTGCTGGTAACTCTTCTATATTGGGTAGTGAGATTTCATAGTGATCAGGAAACAGAACAAGCTTTGCTTCATCTTCATATTCAAAGTCATCACTGTTGAGATCACCATTTGTCTCTAGATCTGGAAAACAAGATGGGGAATGTTAGGAGACTGTCCCAAGATCAAGGTTCCTAAATTGTGGCAGGTGTACCACTATTAAGTGTTGCTTGCCTGGCATCAGCTGCAAGTTGACACTGTCAGTAGTTTTTTCTGGCTTGTTTGTGAAATCCTTTGTGAAATACTGATCTAAATTGAAATCTGACCATCCTGCAAGAGGATGTTCTGAGGACCAAAATTTCCATCTTAATCTTACCCTCAGTCACAGCTGATTTGGCCCCTTTCCAAGCAGTGCATTGTTGCAGACATCACATTCTGGGAAGCACCTAACAAAATTCTGCTAATTTTGGACAAAATCAGGATGTGATGCTGTGCCTTTTACCCAAGATCTTGAAACACTACACCACGTGGAGACCAGGTCACACTATCCATGCCCAAATTGTAGAGCAGGAACAATGTACCTCTGTTTCAGCCCCCCATCTTTTCCAGATCACAGACCTGACTGAAACATGCCATGGCTCCCATCCACCTTGAACCTGTGGCCTTTCCTCCCATGGCTGGAAGTATTCCCACATCTCATCCATGGTCTCAAATAGCTACAGCAAGTACAGTTATACCAGCATTATCCTTCTCTTTTTAACTCTACTATGTAACCAGTTCAATTATCTTTTTAAAAAACACTTACTAACTAATTAATTTTTCAAGCCTTCTATAGTGTCTGTGTACACTCTTATTCCAGTATAAGGATGATTTTTTTTTGCTTTAATTTGAGCCTTGACCAACATCAGCCATAATGCTTGTCCAGAAAAAAGTAGACTCAGGAGGGCATATAAGTAATTAAGTGGCTGGTGTTTATATCTCTGGCTTCATCAAGAACATAATTATCCCATAGTGACAAGACCGAGTTAAACTCTTGCTCAGTTCTTTCCAGGACAACTGGAAAAGTTAAGACCGAACATGTGCATGTTGTGTCAGACATTTCACAAGATTCAATTGCAAGAATAGTCTAGGCAAGGATGGGATCTCCAGATGGGAGAAGGATCCAGGAGATGCTGGATCTAGTGTATTCTGATGTACCAGACAGTCACTGATAGAATGAAGTTCAACCAAGAAAGAAGACGCATTAGCAGTAGCTAAAGCTGGCTCTTATTTTCACTCCAAGTGCATGCATATGCTTAATGAGCCACTCAATATTAAATGAGCTTTGGCAGCAACAACTGCACCCTGGGAATGCCTGAAATCTCAAATGTCTATCTGAGACAGAGGTGAGGGTGACAGAGCCCAGATTCAGAAAACTAAATCTCTCTATTTACCCAGTGGGCAGTAACAGCCTGAACATTTTAAGTGATAAAACAACTATCAAAGGATATTTTAACATGACCGGGAGAGATCACCTCTTGAGAGGAACATAATCCAGTTTCCATTCAATTCTTGGCAAACCTGCTGCGACAGCCACTTTTGAGGGGTGACAACACCCACTGCCAGTGACTTCCAGCAGCATGACCTCTTCCTCAACAAAAGCTCCTTCTCATCAGCTGAACATAGACACAAAAGCAAAAACCTTTTCTTATACTGAAAATTTTCTTATACTTTTCTTATATTTATAAATAAAATATTAATTCATTACTAATTCCCCTGAATCACACAATTTTCATAAAGATCCCTTCCCTTACTGCATCATAACAGAGATAACCAGTGACCTCACTTTACTCTGGGCTTCTTTCCCTGCTTGTATTACAACCCTGTGTTTTGATAAGGAGTGAATCTCAACAGATGCAGCCTGCAGCAGTCAGCTCTTTTGCTCTGTGAAGCAAGGAAACCTGAGTATCTCCAAGCTGATGGTACATACGGCAATGAAACACAGAGAATTTTCCCTTAATGCCCAGAAATGTGATGGTGGCCAGCACAGCAAAGCCAAGCGTCCTGACCATCTCCTAACTATGACAGAGGTTCTCCAGAGAGGATAAAAATTCAGTGTATATTCAGATAAGTTTAAAGGCAGCAAACACCTCTTTCAGGGCCTGCAGCCCCACACTTCGCTCAGTCACCAGAGGGAACCTGGACACAGCTCACAGCAGCCACTTATCTGTAGACATGTGTAAGACCTCCTGCCACATCCATTTCCTTGTGGTACCGACCTTAAATGTATAGTATTTACAATCCACTATCTTGAAACAGCAGTGACCTGGTTCCTGGGTTCAGAACTCAAGCACACACTTCAGAGCATCTCACAAGCCAGAGAGCAGTGACTTCACTGGTGCTGACCTGACCTGCATTTGAACTAGTGATCCAGGGATGAAAGACCGAGTATCCTATTAGCAATCATCTGCTGCCATCTAAGGACTTCACAGACTTAGGAGCATCAGCCGTTTGTAGGCAATAGGTAGGGAAGAAAAGTTCCTTTTTGCCTTCTCTGGCTTCATACCATTCACATCACCAGAAAAGCAGAAAACGATGTCCCGTCATCGTGGCATTCTGGGTATCTGACACACTGATACAGCAGCATCACACTTCTTATTTTAAAGATACACACAGCTTCATAACAGGAAAACAACATGATTTAACTGGCAATTCCACTTTTGGAGGTGACCATGTAAAGCTGGTACACTTCCACCCCACACACCTACTCCCTCTGAATAGGAATTAAAAGGACCACCAGTGCTTTTTGGCAATTATCACTCTGAAGACAGTTTCTTGGGGTTCAAATCCAGTATATACGAGTGGAAAGGACTTCTAAGGTCACTGACTGAAGTTCCTTCATATAGAAGATGACCATATACACTAAACCCTTTTGTTGGCTGTCAGTGCCCTTAACGATGCCTGGTTGAAAATCCCCAAATCACTACTCGTATTTTTAATCTTGGCTTCTATGCACTGAAAGCCATAGTTGCTAAGTTCAGTATGAAGTTCTACCTGCATTGTATTTTCTGTGCTTTTTCAAGGGCCAACATTGCTAAGAAAGCACAAACGTAGACTGAAAAAACACAAACAACTATTACTTCAGAAGGCAATGGAGCCCACACTAAATGAGGGCAGAATTTGATCCCATAACCACTGGGCATCATGTGCCATCTGCAGGCAGTTTTGAACTTGATTTTAAAACTAGTACAGAATTTGAGAGAGAAGCAAGAGTAACTATAGGCAAGGTGAGCAGGGTGAAATCTACTTGCAAATGGAACACATTTGATTAAAAATTACTGTAACACTTAAAGCACTGAAAAATACAAACTTTCAAACACTGCATTTCATACAAAGATATTTCTTGGACAAGGATGTTCTTCCAAGATGTACTGTGAGTAGAAGAATCTCTGGGCAAAAAAAGGTTTTACTCAGTTTTAAGATGGAGCCAAAAGACAACCAAGCAGTTTGCAATCTTTTTAAAGAGCTGACAGCTTGGCGATGAATGTCCACATGACAATGTTCCCTTTCTAGTGGGCTAACAGCTTTATGGTGCTTCATCAAAGCCCCAGTTAAACACTGTGGTCACTAAAACAAAGTTTCCATGGGCCATAAGTGTTGTCCTGGCCTCCCAACATGACAGGTCAAGCAAAATAACAAACATGTTAAAACTAAGGCTCTATGGACATTGTTATTTTGGGCAAGTAGAATAAGTTTACTCCAGCTCACAGGCACCACTTTAGTGAGAGTGAGAAATGCATTGCTGCTGAACTGACTGAAAACAGCAGCTGGAAGTGGAAGATAGAGTACTGTAAACCAACCCACTGGAGGGGAAGAAAAGCAGTGGACATACCCAGATCAGATTTAGAGAAGTTACCAACTGACTGCACTAATAATAGTGGCATAAGGAGACTCCAGGCAGGACCCCCAAACAGGATTTCCTGTGCATATGGATGTGTCTGTGTGTGTATGAAAGGGAATACAAACATGAAAATTGAACGAAGATGTTGACTAGTGAGCCAACTAATTTTGAAACCCTAGAAAGACATCTTAGAAATCTGGGCTTGATCTTGCCCTCGCTAAAAGCAATGGACAAATTTGTATTGACTTGAAAGTGGAGGACTGAGTCTTTAAATCAAATAATTTCTTCCTGAAGCCTTTAAGTAATAATTAATTGCAGCAGCAGCACTTTGCAAACTACAAGCTATTCAGTTCATTTGTCTTCAGGCACACCTGAAACACTGACCTATAAAAAGGAAGAATTTTTAAAATAATATTCACTTTGTAGTCATAATGTTCTCCCCTTTGTGGCAAAAGGAAAAGCAAAACTTTCTAGTAGGATCATTTGGATCATTCATTACTTGTAAAATAACATTCAAACTGCTTGCTACATCTCCAAAGCATTAGTATGCTGTTCCTATTGCTAGATACAGTTCTCACCCACTGGATTTCTGGCACAGTCATGAGTTAAACAAGCAAAGCTAAACCACCAAAATTGAAATTCTTCACTATTTTGCTAGCAGCATTAGCCTTTGTTAATCTAACCTAATTTCCATGGCTTTACCTAAACCAGCAAACTATTAAGACTCTATTAGTGTGAGGTATCTGCTTACCATTTTATACTCAACTCAAGCTTAGATAGCAAAGCCAGAAAGCAATAGGTTCACTCATGGTCTAATCAGTTCCACTGCTACTGCTAAGGAGCAGGCACAACTTTACTGGGCTAAAATTTAAAAACATTGCCAGGAAACACTCAAATCCTCCTAAATCACAACTTTTCCACTCATAGATATGTACCCTATATGCACTTATTTACATAAATATAAACAAACCACTTGAACCACTCATGGCAAAAGTCCTCCTCAGAAGCTTATCAAACAAAAACACCCTTACTGGGAACAGGGTTCTGCTACTGGCTGCTCTCTCTAGGAGAGCTAAGTGGAGCTGTGGTCAAATTGAGTCCAGCCACACTTATGACTGGTCCTTACACTTGGAAACAGTAGCTGTACGTGCATTCACTGTTGTAGACAGGCATGTGCCATCCAGGAAAAGCTCAGCAAGTTTACACATTCTCCCAGACTCTAAGTGAAAGTTCTTTCTTCCTTTCTGGGGCCTTCTCCAAGACCAGCTGTGTGTCATGGATGCTGCTCCTCACTGACACTCCTCTCACCAGCAATTACCATCCCCACAGATCTTCTGACAGAGCTGTTCATTTGAGTACTTCAAAACACTTAATTCATGGTCTAAGTTAACCCTGACTTTTCTCAAAACAGAGCTCACACCACTTGCTGCACTGGCAGATACTGCTATGGTAACTGATCTGGAAGAGGACATCTGTCTACGGACAAGTTTCATGACAGCCACTCTGCCATCTCTGTTTAGCCTGGAGTCCAGGCTCGGGCACAGACCAACAGATGCCCAGGAAGAGGGTACCAGGACAAGGCAAAAAATGCGGTGATTCCTCCCTCAGCTTCCAGGTATCTAACTGGGGGTTTTTTGTTTGTTGAAGTGGGGGGGAGGATGTATGGTGGGGGTGTGGGGGTGTGTTTGTCTGGTTTTGGAGAAAGAGACACGGGGGAAGATACTATATGCAGCTGTGGTTTCTCTATTCAAGAGAAGTTCACTTCTATTTATAAACCAAAATAATAGACAACAAAATATAAAATGTCACTCTACTGATGTTCCATTTTATTCTTTCACTGCTGCTGACAACTGAGCTGACATTTCCAGAGAACCATTCACACCATCTCTCTCAGAACTATCTTCCTGAACAGTAATAGCTAACTTATGCCACATTGCTGTGCACACAAAATTAAAGCACTTCTGTTGTCATCTTCGCATTTTTCAACATTTACTTAATCTGGTGTTTAGTTACTCAGTAACACATTAAAAAATCACTTTTAGGTTTAATCTCTTAGATAATGTTAACTCAACCACCAAACTCTATTTTGTCATTTTTCAATCCCTTTCCAAATCATTTACAATCACATTAATTCTTCATAATTAGAACATCATGAAGACCTCTGCTGGTAACTCCCAGGAGTAACAGGTCCAGGACGACTGCTCATAATTTTCTGCTCTAAGAACTGGACATCCAACCCCTTCAATACAAGGATCTTCCCTCTTAACCTGCATACATACACAGATCTCTGTACATGCATCAAAATTGCTAAGGATTAGTTATTTGTCTGAAACAACTTTAAGAAGTAGAACCAAAAGTTTAAAAAATAACCCAACAGAAAAAAGGAAAACCATAAGAAGCCCCAAAGCCAGACACAATGGTGGACAGAACCCAAATACACATGCAGACAAGGTCAGAAAAGGACTGTGTGAAAGCAGCTGTTCACAATACCTAAAAATAGCTTAGCATTCCTCTTTTTTGGTAAAGCTCCACCAGATGCTCCTGGTACCTTCTGTAAAGAGACAAAGAAACAATTAAAAACCCATCAAGCAAGACAACAGTAAATCAACAATAACCCCATACCATCACCATTTCTGACACACATATTTGTTCTCGGTCCTTGCTGAGAAAGAACGAAAATCCTCTTCATTCACCTCTGACAATGAGATCCAACTCAGCACTGCTTACTACCCTCATGAAGTGAGAAAGTCACCATATGAATCCTTCACACTTTGCTCTGTCAGCAATTAAGCTGAGCATGTCTCATGGCCACTGTGAGTGACTGCTGTTCTAACAAGAGAGGGACACCGAGCATCACTCATGCCTCTCACCATTAGATCCCCTACAGTATCTCTTAATTAGAGAATTATTTCTGAATTAGAGAGGGGAATTAAAAGCTAATATCTGCATAAAAGATTCAATCCTTCATAACTAATTCCAGAATGACCACTTTGCTCTGACCTATTAGTTCAGATGATTTTCTTCTATCCAGAAAAAAATGCCCTTTCCATCAGGATCTATGTCTGCTTCCATTAAGGTGAGTCCAAGTCACCATTGTGCTTTCTTAAGATTAGAGAGTATGGAGAAAACCTGGAAACACCCAAGAAACTGTTTATGAGGAATTATTTTTATTTTTTTTTAATTCAAACTCCACAGCAGAGAACAGTAACTTCCCAGGGACATTCAGCTTCAAGCACTACTTTCCCACATCAAAATACCTCAGACTACTAGGGAAAATTCTTGTAGCTGAGGAAAAGTAAAAGCCAATGCACTTGCTTCTTAAGCTGTTTATTAACAGGCATCATTAAATCAAATCAAATTAAATCAAATAAGCCTCTGTGGCTATAATGCCAATGTGATGCATTGTGTAGTGTATAATGTGAGTGTAACTGGTGAGGTTGTTAGGTGACTTTTTTTCTTAATAATAATATTGGGATACAACAGGTGGAGAGAAACCAGCCAAGAACCTGTCAGTCTAAAGCAAGTTCATGTTTGCCTCTGCCCCTTGGTATGTAAAAGGGTCACATATTTTGGGTGGTTCCCTTCACCATGTAAATAAAGCTTTGGCCAAAGCAGACTGCTTGAATCATCAGTGAGGTCTTCTACATCATATGAAAGTTTTCCATTTTTAGAGCAGGTGCCAACTAACACTCCTTGGCTGCAGTTAAGAACAGAACCTAATATCCACACATATGAGTCCCAGGGTAAGGGAGTCAGGGTTGCAACTCTAGCTTTTAAAAAAAAAAATCCTCAATGAAGTGAAAATAACAAGCAGAACATTTTTTTTCCTTAATACTACTCGAAAGCAGAAATAAAGTAGCCAAGAATCCAAACATATTTTAAAAAAGCAGCAGTAAGATACAAAATGACCCAATTACAAATATATTATGAGGAAATTACACATACTCCCAGGATTATAGCTTCTTGAACTAAAAAAATGCCATTTCCAATACTAGGAAGCTCCTATTGAATTCTGATGTCATCAAGTGGGACATTGTGAAAGTCCTAAGACTTGGTATTTCAAAGACAAAGAATTCACATGGAGTGTTTATCACTGCCAGCCTGGCATTGAATATTCCAGCTTGATTTTCCGAACTATCTGAACTGGAATTACAGATGCACAATACTCCTGAAAAACCCAGAACCCGAGTTTTTTTACCTTGTTTCTCCTCCTGTCAGAAATCACTGAAAATGTTCCCTATTCACAAAATAATTTTGGCCTCTAACTGACATGACACACCCAACAAATGGGAGTCCACACAATGCATCAGTAGTGGCATTAAATTCTGTTTGCAGTGCTGCTTGCACAAGGTGTCAGTGTAGGCTGTTCTGCTTCCTCTAACTGCACCATTGCCACATTTTTTGTAACAGCAGCATCACCAAATAACCTCCAGGAAACCATCACTGTAGGAAATTTCATGCTTCTCTGCCTAGTGTTTCCAACAGGACTGAGGTACCACTTAAAACCAAGCTAAAGCTCTGCCCGGGGCTGAACACTACCCAGGCAGTTGTATACAACAGACATACACTGCAGGAAAGTGGCTGATTTAAAAATTCTGAAGAGTGAAATTTGGGGAAAAAGAAAAAAAAAAAAATCAATTTTCTTGATAGAGCTAAGAATTTTACCAGAGGATGCTCCAGAACTTGCACTTGTGCACATTTCTGATGATTCAGCAGATGCTTCTGGTGCTGATCTGCCACTGGCAGATACTCTAGCTCTACTTAAGCCAATAAGCTGAGGATCTGACCCTTATTTTCTAATTGAATTGTGGCACGATACATGACTCACTCATACTTAATCCAAATACCTTCGGAAGCAAACAGGGATTTTTGCAGCAATGCAGTGCATTCTGCAAGGATGATGCCAAGGGAACCACAGGCAAGAATAGCAGCCTTACTAAAAGAGTCTTAAGATAGCATATCCAGTGCCTTTAGCTTCACTGCATCCCACCCCATCAAAAGCTTGGCTTAAAACAACCAAACCACAATGCAGCATGTGTGAGACATTTCATAAAACTGCTGCAGTGGAGGCCTGATGTTTCACACTGCTCAAAGGAAAACACAGACAGCATGTAAGAAGCAGTCATGGTAAACAAAATCCACAGCTAATGCATGAAGAATCCTAGCTATGGGCCATGTTAGATGACACAATCTTCACCTGTACTGTACAGTCAAACACTATTTTGACTACCACATGACCCAGTGCATCAGCACCTTCAAACACAGATGCCAAGCCCCTCTGCTAAATCATGATACACAGGGAGAAAACCAGGGACCACTGAACTGGTTCAATTGAAGGGGTACACAGCACCAAACAGCCAGTAGAATTGTTTCTCCCTTTTTGGGGTTCTTCAGCCTAATCTTTATCTGGGAAAGGAATTTTTGAGGACACATTTTAACCCCAGTTTACCTTAATACTGAAAATTCCCAGGTCATACGCAGGAAGAATGTTATATACAAGGAAAGCTGACATAATTTCTGTCCACCTGTTTCTAGCCCTAGATATCATCTATCAGGAGTGTAAATTTCACTTGGAGGAACTGTCACTAAAACTAGAGCAAAGTCTCCAGAAACTCCACGAACAGTGTGAAAGAAAATGTTACCCTTACAAGGAAAGCCAATTCTGAATAACAAACACCATTGACAATCTCAACCTGGGAGACATGCAAACCCCCTTGCTATAATCCTTATAATATATGAATAGTCATCTACTGGAAATAAAATAAGTGGTCAGGGCACTTTACATAACTCAGGGCCTTTATCACTCAGGGGAAACATTGCTGCAGAATGAGAAACGTGAAGTATTCTATCCCACTCCAAGCAGCTATTTTAGGCCCTCTAACTTGCCAGAAGAGACAGATCTTATGGGAGAGTGAGCTATAAGCAAACCCAGCACCTTCCAGACAGCTCAGGTCAGAAGTCATTAACAGCCTTTTAAAGATGCCAGACAAACCACACACAACCAGATGTTACAAAACACAATATACTGTTGATATGCAGTAATATTATGAACAGTGAACATGAAGTTTGTATGTATATATCCATGTGGAGGGGGTGTAAGACTGAATGTGGGCAGTGTGTGGCTCTAGAATCCAGCATTAATTTAAGATAAGCTTTAGATCCCAGGCCAGGTCAGGATTAGGGGTCATGATTTAATTGTACAGAAATCTTAGAATAAAAAGAAGCCCTGTCACTCTGAGATGAAACCTTCCATTAAAAAAAAAAATCTGAGCTGAAACCAGTAATTCTACACTTAAAGACAGGTTTAAGAAAAGTATTTAGTTACCTACAGTATGCACATAATATGCAAACAACATGTATGTGATACACAGAAGCATGTAGTGAAAAGGTTCAGTGAAAGTCAGGCAACAACCTGCCTTTAAGATCAGACTCTTTAGGGCTTTTGATTCATTGCAGAACTGAAACTATAGGATTGGTTGGGATCCAGGCATCTAAATTTGATATCCAGTCAGTCTCAAATCTGAACATGTTAATTTCTGTCATTCATGAAATGTCTGAAATGCATCATCTAAACAAACACAAGAGACCAAATAAATACCGGGTTAGTTATTTGGAAAGCCAGAAGTCTCACCTCTATCACGTGTCGTTTCAGATGCAAATATACACACTGTCCTGTCTTCCGGTAATGCCTTTCAATGTGTTCCCTTCCAAATCCCAGAAACGTGTTCATGCACACATAGAGACCTCCTTCTGAATCCTAAAATGAACAACACAAATGGTCACAGCACGAAGGAACTGAACAGGGCAGAAAGGACAGCAAGCATTAAAAAATAAAGAATTGCAGACCCTTCCTGTTATCAAGGAATCACTTAATATGTGGCTTTCATAGCACGTTGTGGTGTTTACATTAGCAGTCCTCTAAGAAACTTCCACGTATCACAGTCTGTAGAAACTCAGTGAATGGCTCATTTTATACCTGCAGATTAGCAAGTGTCCCCATTGGAGGTCTAGAAGTTAGTCCTGAAATATTACACTTGAGTTCCCCACCCACAGAGATTCATAGGAGCAGAAATTTGCAAAGCATAGAAATAACAAAGCACAGACATTTATTTGAAATAGTAGAACCTTTTTTAGCCATTTGATTGCCAGAACAACATTCCAAATCAGAAGTGCAGCAGAGCTGATGGTCCAGGGATTCAGCCACAACTCCTACTATTGATCACAATCTTGCCTGAGAAAAACAGATCTCAAGTGATCTTGCAGCTCTTCGAACTGGCTAACAAGAAAATTGGCAAGTATTTTGTGAACATTCTTCAGTATCTATCAGGGTTTCTCTCTACTCATGCAATTAGAGAGCTTGAAAACAAGGGCACTACAAAGGATATATATATATATGTATGTATATATATGCTTGTACTGATCACAAATGCTGGCATTTCAGTGACATAACCTGGCAGGAGTCTCATCACTTTTTTCTCTCCCAAAAGCTGGGTGTTGATGCTGGCTGCTATCAGGGTCTTGCTCCATTTTAGTACTGCTCCCAGATCTCCCCTAAATCATTCAGACTGTCAGGAGGACTTTCAGTCATCTGGTTCATTGGCACTGGATCAACTTTTTAAGCCCTCTCTAGCATGTATTGTTTTGAAGAGGTGATGCGTAACAAAGATTGAGTCTTTCAGAAGTACTGCAACTTTCCTTCTACTGTGAATGTGTTTGTGTTACTGGATAGTACAGAACATGTTTTTCAGGCAGTGTCTGCTTCTAAAACTGATAATGCTTCATGTTTATAGTTATTGCTGGAGAACTGTATGCAGAACCAAGGTCACTGCTTGGTTCTGCTAAACTTCTTATGCACCAGAAGCAAGAGGGAGGAAGAGGGGTGACACCTGCGTCCCTCCTGTGGGGAAGAGCAGACTGGACAGGTGACCCAAAATTGACCAGATTAAGTATTCTGTCCCATCTGTGTCATACTCAGTATAAATCTAAGGGATCACAATGGTCAAGCTCTCTTTGCCCAATGCCGGCGTCCTGAGAGGACTCTGCCTGTCCTTCTGCCTTTGATCCCGATCCGTAAATTCCTGAATCTGCATGTTCCTGAATCCAGATCCTGTCTGCTGCCAAGCCCAGCAGCCCAGCCCAGGACTTTCCCAGAGCCTGCCCTGCAGCCTCGTTGGTGACCCGAGTGTTACTGGGAGGTGAGTGTAATACTGGTTTTGTACATATTGTACAGATTCATACATATTTCATTATTTTCTTTTTCATTATTATTATTTTCATTAGAGCTGTGTAGTTTGATTTCCAACCTCTAAGTCTCTTTCCCTTACTCTCTTTCCTTTCCCTTTCTGGGAAGGGAGAGGGGTTAATAGAGAGCATCTGTCATTCATTTAA
Organism: Aegotheles bennettii; assembly: GCA_013398125.1. Taxonomy (NCBI): domain Eukaryota; kingdom Metazoa; phylum Chordata; class Aves; order Caprimulgiformes; family Aegothelidae; genus Aegotheles; species Aegotheles bennettii. The sequence goes on from VZRW01010839.1 coordinate 61,576, forward strand.
TTGCCATCCCAGCATTAAACCTTGACACCTAACTCTCTTCAAGGCTCCACCAAGGAGGAACCTCTGCTCTACCTCTGAGCCCAGCCAGGCCCCTCTCTCAGAGCAAGTACAAAGGTGCCCATCCTGCTGTGCCAGCCATGGCACAAGTTAAGCTCTCTCCAGTCCTACGGAGTGGAACAAGTTGCAGAGGGCAAATCTGACAGAGATCATAGCTGATCTCCCATACTTTCCTACCCATCATCAGGTTAATACACCTTATTTTCTTCCAGAAAAGGAAACTGAAGGGCTAATGGTGTTGAGCAGTTGTTGCTCATATGATACCTGGCACAGACCAGCTGGGGCCTGACAGGTCTCTCCTCTCCCAACACTGCCCCAAAACCAAGCTTGAATGTGCCACTCCAAACACAGTTAATTCTCTTCAACTCATTTCAAAGACTGGCACTGAGTATTTCTGTAGGACTTGAAGGTACCTAAACTTCCAGCTTACCTACAAGCCTTATCCATACCTGCATGCTACTTTCAAACATGCTCATTCTTACCAATATAACTAAAGCCAGAACTGAAGAATGGCCTCAAACACCAATAAACATTGTCACTTGCACAGCAGCCAGCAGAGCCATCGAGCTGAGGAACAGAACATCCACAGAAAACAGTGATGTTTTACCCAAAGTCTATAGAAAATATCCCTCTCTTCTGCTCTTCTTAATGTGAACCAACACACACAATGTTCAGGTTTTCAGATTTAACCAAAAGCTGAACATGTAATGAACTATACAGCTGTTGCTTTACCTAACTCAAAAGGACAAAAATTGCATCGAGCATTCCAGGATTCAAATGAGAGATCTGAAGCAAGGGTTTAGACTATCTGCAGTTCACACTTACTATATATCATTCTTTCAGCATCTAGGTATCACAATGACTGTCTCTCTGCAAGGAAATAGTAAACTAAACATCTCATTTCTGATCCACATTAACCCCTGACATTCTATGTACAAAAAAAACCCCACAGCTCCCTTGAATGTGAAGTACTCCCAGCCTTGAGAACAGGGTTGATACCTACAGTTGTGCTCAAAAGTAATAAAGTGATTAAAAGAAAATGCCACATCTGGTATTCAAAACATTAAAACAATTGCATTTAAAATGTATTACATTTATTTTAATTCCCACTACTGTCTCATAGATTTATCTGCTTTAAGGCCCACTATACCTTTACTATCTGTATTCCAGATCCTTTTGTGTTATCTCCTTCTGTGACAAAGTCACAGATGTGTCCTCTACAAGAGGATCCTATAGGTACACAGCCTAAACAAAAATATATGGTGTTGTCACTCTGGGGTCTCAGGAACTTTGTTTATATTTTGTTTTCTTGGAGACTGTTCTCTCTTTTTCTGGAGGGAATCCAAGAGACCACTGAACCGTTTCTGATTAGCAGCCCACGACAACAACCTGACACTTTCAGTATATGAGCTAAATGTAGCATCTGAGTAAGTTGGTTGTGGTTACTAGCAAAACAGTTATTTCTCCTGGAGAACGCAAGCAGACTATTCTCTCATGTGGCTTGGAAAGAAGTGGACAGACTGTTCAAAAGCCTGAAAGGCCACGGCAATACAGGGGCACATGTGAAAAAGCCACCTTTGCAGAAGGCTGTATAAAGAATAAGGCCCCTGTTTGGTGCTCAAAGAACACTTACCTGTGATCTAAGACAGGCTTTGTGCTATCATTGTAACCCTACTGAGCACACAACCAGTTCTGGAAGGAACAATATTTTACACAGGCTGTGGCATCTAAGTCTTTGTAATCAACATTCATTTTAGATATGTGTGAAGGTTTATGCTGGAGGAAGGCAACACATCGGAAGTACTGAAGACACTATTTTACACCAAAAAAATATCACCTGTCCTGAGAGGCAAAACCAGGAAATTTAGCTGGGTTGTTTGGGGTTTTTTTTCCCCCTCACTCTTGCCTCAGCACTTAGTGGGCACATAGTGTGAAGTCCAGGATAAAGTAACGTATAAACATTGCCTTTATTACTCCAATCTAAAGACATTGTAGGGGAAGAAGCTTGTATGTGCTCAGGCCTTGGTGACTACCCGGAAGGCCACTTGAGGGTAGACTAGACATCTTACCCTCTAAGCAGAGGGAAAAGTGTTTGCTCTTCACTGTACTTCTTGTTCTTTGCCAAGATGGTCACAGTATGCCAGGTGCTTTATTGACAGACACACAGTCCATACCAGGTAGAAAAATATTTTAAAAAGCCAAAACAGCTCTTCTTACTTATTTAGATAATAATTCATGTTTTGCAGGGATAAGATAGGAAGGCGAGGGACAGGGAATCCACAGTGAAAGAGAGATAAAATGCAACAGCCACTCATGGCACTAGACACTAATAGCTTTCAAACACTACTAACCTGATCAGGATTTGAACTAATGACTTGTATGCCATTACTAACCCCAAAAACCATTTAGACTCCTCAGGGAAATCTAAGGTTTAGCAATTTCAACTCCTGAGGTGGCTCAAACAATAATGAATTTATAAAAACACAATTACTGTGGTGATCTACTAACACAGCAAACAGACTTCAGCACAATGTCTACTGTACAGGTGTTTGCTTTGATCCACTAGAACAATGGTAAAACTTGCTAATACAGATATCAGAGAAGAGAGTAAAATGGCACTTCAAGTCTTTGCAAGTCTCCATACCCAAATATAAAGAATTAAAAGTTTGTGCATCCTATCACATGTAAAGTAAAAAGTGCCACTTATGACTGAGGGTCATTGGCTCGTCTGTGCATTCTGCCATGGTTTCCATGAGCCCATTTCCCTGCAAAACCCACAACCACACAGAACTGTTACAGGCTCTATTTCAGTGTCTGTTCATCAGGAATCACCATAATTAGTCTGTGATCACAAGACACTTGTATAACTACAATCCAATCTTTAATGTATTTGGGAAAGTTACAAGACCACCCCTAAGAGACACACTTTGCATTGAATTCCACAACAATGTAACTAAGTGACAGATACTTTATTTCAGGACAGGCTTAAAAAGAATAACAGAATTTTAAGCATTTCATATTCATCTCAATAATACATACTAATTTAGAAATAGGAAGAAAAAGAAAGCCTGTCTCTGTCATACACCAGTACTACCTACATTCCAGCCTAACTGGATAACACAATAACTAAGGTTTGGTCAGTCATGGATATAGAGGGAATCACAGAATCACAGAATTCTAGGGTTGGAAGGGACCTCGAAGGATCATCTAGTCCAACCCCCCTGCCAGAGCAAGTCATATGCTGGTAAGGTCCAAGTTTAGATCAAACTCACAGAAATACACAATGCACATACACACTGCTTGTTCTCCAAAGCTGCAGTTATTTTTCATTTGTGAGCAGGCACTGCAAGCACAACCCTTACTGGTTTTGCAATCCTCCAACTTTGGAAGACCATTTAGTTAACCTTAGTGTTCTGATGAGCTCCCAGCCAGTGAAACGCTCGAGTCTCACCCATGGGACAACTTTGGTATCTCCCTGTGATGAACAGTACAATACTACACTGATTTTTCCAGATAATCACCCACCACCAAGCAATTCACTGCCTCAGTCACTTGGAGGTCTTGTTGGAGGCAGCTAGGCCAAAATCTTTTATCTGGAGTATTTGATTTGTCTTGGTGTATTCGGTCCTCTTTGTTTCTTCACTGTTGCTCCCATCCCATCAACAGATACAAGATACCAGCCTACCCCTGCCAGACAGTGGCCCCAGTGACCTGCTAATTGTCTTCAAGTAATACTGACCAAAGGAACAGTCAGATAGGAGGTACTTATTTCTAGGAAATTTCATCCAGCATGGTCGCTGATATCCATTACACACTGCAAACTCTCAAGGATTTCAACCTCAGCTGTACTGTCTAATAAACAGTGGAGCATTAGCACAGCCTAGCCTTTGGGAATTGTCCTAACATAACCATTACAGAGTTCTCGAGCCACAAAAATGAAGTCAGCAAGATTCACAAAGGAAGCTGTTGTCAGCAGCAAGGTTTTCCAGCAGAGTGAAGCCAAGCTTTAAGCTGCTTAAACAAACACAGTTCTGCAATCTGCAGAACCAGACTGCTTGGTCCTGTTGCCGTGTTGGACTCATGACCTGTCCTGTAGTTGTAACCTTCACAGGAAAGGCTTCAGAGCACATCCACCTACAACATGCATAGCCTTTATGATACTCCAGCTTGTATCCCTTTTCTAGCAGTTGCCTCTCTTGCGTCTCATCTAAACTGATCAGAGGTCTTTGAGACAAGGACTCCATTAAAAGGTGGAATTTCCAGCTGAGTACTATAGTTCCATGGAAATAATAAGAGGACAAAAGATTTGCCTCCTGTATTCTACTGAACGCAAAGTCAAGCGCATCCACCAAAAGAGGAAGAGAGGTCATGGTGGACAAAATAGGAGAGAAGAAACCCACACCCCAGCAACACAGATAAAAACAGTCACCAGCAGGGACTAAGTGTCAGATCTGAAGAATGAGAGGTACAGGACTTCATCAGCCCAATTGTAGGGAGATGGAAGGTGACCACACCAGCTAGGCCAGTCACTAAAATGAGCAACATACAACATGAGGCCGCTCCTGTGCTTCGTAGCTGGCCTTCCTTCCCTTCTCAATTCCTGTATAATGAATCAATGGCTAACTGGGATAGGAGCCCTCATCAGGGAAATACAGTTTTTCTAAAAATCACAAAAAAAAAAAAGTCATAAAAAGGTGTATTTTCTAATGAGACAAACTAAAAAGTGTAACTTGGATTCTTAAGAGCACAGAAATTTGCCTCTGGTTTCTGCCGAATTTCCTGGAAACCAACCGTAGTGTGTTCTGCTGGGAACAGACCAAATCTAAGGACATGAATTTCTCATCTATTTAGTGGTCTTTCTAACAATACCACCTTACTGACAAGATCATCATGCTATGGCTAATCCACATGGAAAAAATACCCTGAATATCCACTTTTAGGTTATATATAGCTAACCTAAGAAAATGAGTCACTAAACCAACCTAATACAAAGCATACAGAGATAAACACCTCCTTTTAGCCAAGGCAACAACCTCTCTGCACCCCTGCACTTTCCTTCTGTGTGAAAGTATAAAAACACACCCTCACTATTTTCAATTTGCAAGTGACAGTGTTTTACCCAAGAAGTCACACATTCACCCTCTAGAATTGCCATATTGGAAACAATATCCAAGCATCTATTATGTAGGAATAAAAAATAAAATCTAAAACAAGTCTTTTGTCCAGCTAAGCTGGGGAGTTGTACGGGCCAAAAAGCTGTTGAAAACAATAGAAAGAGAGACTACTTCTAATTTTATTGGCTTGTTGCAGGTGGTGATTGGTTGCTTTGTAATTTGTGGTAGTATTTAATATCCCTTCCTACTGGTTAACAGAAACTTTTTATAAACCATGAGGTCGAAGAAGCCTCAAGGTGTTACTGAAAACATCAACTATGTGTTCACCTGAGCAGAAATTTGAAGGAAAGATTGGGGTACATTGATTTTTTTTTCCCAAAAACCCTTATGAAGTATATAATGCAATTAGCACCTCTGCATTGGAGTCTGATTTGGCAGTTTTAATCAGACCGCCTCCCAATACAGACAGGGCTGCTGGGTGACACTTGAGATGTGAAGAGTGGGGGTAAAAATAACCACTGTTCAACAAGACATGATGAACACCAGACAGCTGAGTCACCTTTAAAACAAGTTCTGATTTTCTGCATTAGAAGGAAATATCACAGAGGGGGATAAAGGTTTCAAAAATCTGTCTGAAATGTATTTTTCATTGAATATTCTGCAATGTAAACCCCAGGTTTCCTTTTGGTTGCTGTCATTGACTTCAATACCAATGCACAGTGCTTGGTCACCTCTGGGAAACTTCAGCTTCATGTAGAGAGGCAACTTTTAATACAACTTCAGCTCCATTTAAAAAGTTAAAACTCCTGAGCACCTGTTCCCTACATAGGATCAACTGTTATTATTTATGATGACTTTGTTATTATTTATGATTACTTCCAGTATTACCAGCAAAGTTAAAAACGAGTCCTGCCCCAGATCTGCCCCTGAACACTGAACACACGCCATCTGTGGAACCCATGGATGTTTTGCAAGACAGCTAAAACACCATAGCAAGTTTACTGTACATCAAACACTCATTTACCAGCAAACTGCTCGAGCCAGTGGGGAAATACTACAAGTTCCTTGCAGTGGTGTAGCTGAAGCCCTGGGAGAGAAGGCTCAGGAGGACTGATGCACTGATTTTCAGGCTGAGCCTTTACTTCGCAAGCTTTCTCTTAAAATTTCAAAAGCAGAAGGAGCCCCGAGCCAGCAGCAAAGCAAAGCGATTGGCATCTGCTCGCCAGGGTGAGCCGCCAGCTGCTGCCCGCTCCTGCTCGGCGTGAAAGCAAAGCCGAGGGCTCCCGGGGAGCGGGCAGGGCTCGCCCGGCCACAGCCCAGAGCCCAGCAGGCAGAGACCTTGCCCCAAAACCCGAAATCCCCGTGTCCGAGCAACCGCTTCAGAGCGCCGCAAGGGAAATGAATCGGCGAGCGCAGAGCGCTGGTGCGAACGGGGGGCAGCGGCGGCCGGGAGGAGCCGCGGGGCAGGGCAGGGCAGGGCCGGCCGCA